>JAJJWW010013222.1:0-47829 GCA_023531295.1 Papaver armeniacum
GATAGGTGTCTAAAACACCTTGATATTTATCTATTGTTTATGCTTTCTTTGTTATGTTTTCTTGTAAATTATGTATCTTTTATTTGATTTTGAGTTGCTTAGGTACTTTGGAGCGAGGAAGAGGAAACGTAAGCAAAGGGGCTAAAGTGTCATTTCATGTGCAACTACTTTGTTGAGGCGACTTATTTCTCATTATTTGCTTCTTTTCTATCCTCGAAAGGCATGTCGGCTTTAGTGATGCGATTATGTTTGAAAAGCATGTTACAACCTTAGTGATGTATAAAAATTGAAGAAAGAAGTGAATATGAGAAGTAAGAGATGGCTGCTCGAGAAACTACTAAAAGCACCCGGAAAAAGTGTTTAGGCACCCCGAAATGTCCGGAGGAGTTGATAAAGTCACCCGAGGAGTTTTTCACTATATACAGCCCAAAAATCATCTTTGTACCCCACAAATTGCTATTCGCAACCCCAAGAATTGCTAAACGTAGCCCAAATTGCTAAAGGGATACCTTTGTTGGATATGGAAAGTCATCTTCTCCATTTGAATTTTGAATTTTGCGGGAAAAAGAGGACCAATTAGGGTTGAAAGATTTGATGGTGTTCTATTGAGATTAAATCGCTAGAATTGAATGGGTTTGTTCCTAAGGTCTAAACAGGGCTGGTAATGGTCTTTGTTTCGAAAAGAATTGGCTAGATAATAGGGAAAATCTTAATCAGAGATTATGGAAACTGGCGGGAAAATGTGTTCTTCAGAATGATTTGAGGTTCGGATTTTGGAGAGGTTCTGGGAGATTCGATCACTCAAACTTCTTGGATGGGCCTGTTTGGTCAAACTTGGGCTTGGTAAGGTGATTGGATTCGACAGAGTTGGGCTACATGATTAATTGGAAAACGGGTCGGAGAGTACTCGAGTTTGTCATTAACAGGGAAGTGAAAAAGATACGCAAAAGATTGTGTTCCGTGAAAAATAGGGAACATATGATTCGTATCTGTTAACAAAAGAAGAGTTTTGATGAGTTTGGAAACAAATGGAACACGCAAGGAAGCTTAAAAGAGAATAATCCGTAACTTGGCCGTGAAGAAAAAAAAAAGGAAAGGATATCAATGGGAGTTATTTCAAGAGATTCGAAGGCCCTGTTGAGTATAAAAGAGATGGTTGGACCCTAGAGAAGGCGGACGGATACCTTGGAGAAGAAATATAGAGCTAGGAATCAAAATCACAAGTGTGAGAAAAGTTACTCGCTGTGCAAAACTCAAGAACACGAAGAACAACACGTAAAAAGCGGTGTGAAGGCTGGGGTCTTAGATACAACGACAAAGAAAGTTAATCCTCTATCGTTCTTCAAGCGGTAGAAAAAACAAGGACCCTCAGCCACGGCCGTTTATTACTAAGATGCTCAACTCGGTGCTAAACTCCTTTAGCGTGGGAATCATTGTAAGCTTATTTATATATATTTTTAAATACAATGATTAATGAAATTTTCTTCAATTTTGGTTCTATGAGTAGCTAAATCTATTTTCTAGGGTTTTGGAGGAAACTATTTTTGATGGGTAATATTTAGTAATTAATTTCTTTGGCATATTTACTCCAAAATTGTGTTTAATTTGTCTAAAAATTCTCTCTTCTTTACATGCTTCGTAAAAACTGTTTTGGGTAGTTTCTACCGTTCTTTTATAAGCGAAGGAGGATTAGGCCTTAGAATAGCGACGAAAGTCATAAAAAAAAAGTGCATGCAGTGTTATATCTTCCAAAGCATGAGATTGAGTTCGAAAATTGTTTTGAGTAAAATATGAGTAATTTGTCAAAGTTTTTAATTATTGAGTTTACCATCATTAGAAGTAGTGGAATCCAAAGCCCTAGACTCATCTCTCCTTGGTAATAGAAATCAAATTTTAATAGTTTGTCTTAATATTTTTCTTTATCAATCTGAAATCAAATCTTTAAAAGAGTCCGAGCAACGAATCTTTCTTACCACTTGTAAAAACTACATCAGTACGAACACAAGCTTGGCCCATTATTCATAAACAACTCAAAACGAGAAGTATTCAATTAAGAAGAAAAATTAAGGAAGGTGTTTGGCTATGTAAAAAGATTCAAAAGTCTTAGCTCAATAAACTTTTTGAATCTCCATACGGAAGAGAGATTTAGAGCATAAGAGTAGCCACTTTGACACAACAAAAAGAAAGAAAGAAAAAAAGTCAAAGAGAACACAAATACTAATGGACAGATGTTTGTGATTATCCAGCTAAGAACGATAAGAAAATAACATAGATAATTTGCAACATCTGCCATCAAGTATACCTGAGTACATCTCACTCTACTAGGATTTTTCTTGAGAGTGAGGTTTCAACCTTGTGATTAATTATCAAAAGTATGAGCCTTGAGCTCATTAAATGAACGTCGTTTTCGGTCAAACCTCTTCTTTCTGATCTTTGGAGGAAAACCATTATAATGTGAAAAGTTATCATCAAATTTGCTATCATCAAAATATGAAGCATAGTGTTGATTCTAACCTGAAGAATTTTGCCCAGAGGGAATAGACAACATGTTGATAATTTCTTTACATCCTTCAATTATCCCTTTTAAGTTGTCTTCCATACCTCCATTTTTGCTTCCTTCTTCTGGTACTGATAGGGTATTGAATACATCCTATTTACTATCTATTGTTTATGCTTTCTTCGCTATTTTTCTTGTAAATTATGTATTTTACGCTTGTTTTGAGTTTTGTAGCTACTTTGGAGTCGCACGGGAGAAAAGAAGAAGAAATTACTCTATTTGAGCCAAAAAGGGCAAAAAGGTCATTTTACAGGCGATTGATATATGGAGCCCAGTTAAGGTTAAGGAGTAACCCAATTTGGAGGAGTACTAAAGCCAGGCCCAGTCAAGGCTAAAGGGGGCTGTCATCAGGGTACCCCTTATCATTTATCAGAGGGTGTAATTATCCCTGGGGTGTCCCCTAGCCTATGCAGTAGGGTATCATTATCAATCCTTTTTTCCTACAACCCTAAATTACTCGATCATCACCTCTCAATCATTCACTTTCACCTGGAACTAAAAGCAGCAGCTAGAGAAATCGAAAATGGAGAAATTAGGGTTGTTGAGAAATTGAATGAGAATCGAGAGACTACAGAGATGATGGGAAGAGATGGAGAACAAGATGGATTCACGATGGTGGTGGTGCTGTTGAGAGTGAAAAGCAGCCGCTGTAAGAATCGATTGAGACGTAGAAGCATTGTGGTTCGATTGATTGAAGAAAGGGAGACCAAATCAATAATTAGAGAGAAGAAAGGCCGAGATCGATGATGCCGGTGGATTATAGGGTTTGAGAAGGAGTTGCTCACGTCTGTGAGTGGAGTTACGTGGATCGGTCGCGTATGGCAGGGGAGGAATTGTCTTGTGGAACAGATATGTGTTGATGCTCGTGGTGCGACTGCTGTTGCTACCATGATGGCGATGACGCTCGGCAGAGATGGTGGATGTTAGGTTCGATTCATCGAGAAGGAGAAGGAAGATGCAACATTCTTACTACTTTGAATCTAAATCAATTTTGGTTTTGAAATCGGGGTTCGATCGGATCACGAGATGACGGGGATTGCGAAGGTTGGGTGTGATTCGAAATTGTGTGCTTCGAGAAGAATGAGGTTTCAATTCTTCTGCTGATGGTTAATTCGATGAAGAAGAACAGCTAGTTGTTGCCATATATTAAAAGGGTTTTCGGTTGAATATATGATGGCAAAGACGACAAGAAGAAGAAGATGCTGTCGTTGTTGGTTCAAAGACAGAATGGGCTTCGTGTGGGTGACTACTGTTGTTAATTGAGGTGCTATAATGGAATGTTGAAATTATTATTGAGGAGAAGTGATTTGATGTTGTGATTCAGAGAAGAAGTTGCTATGAAGAAGGGAGTGATGTTTCTATTACAGGGAAGCCAGAGAAGGTCAGATAAATGATGATTTTTGGGTTCTCAGCAATACAATTCAATTGAGTTTGTGGCCCTGAGAAACTACAGCTGAGCTAATGAGGCTGTGATTGCAGCTGTGACTAATGCTGGTTGTGTGCAGTGATGGCTTGAAGGCTTGAGGTTATAATGGAATGGGTTTGCAAGTGGATATGGAATTGGTTGCAACTGAAATGGAGAAACAAGATTGACAAGGTTATGGCCTGAGCTGGTATTTATGGCAGCAATTATGGCGGTGGTAAAGGTGCGGTGTAAGGGTTTATTGCAGTGAAATACAGGCAAGTATGATGGCCTTGAAGGCGAATCTGCTTGGTGAACTGAAGTTAATGTTCTGAGAGAAATGGATAGCAGGTGAGAGTGGAGCTGTGTGTTGTGGCTATGGAGCTGATAGTAATGCAGCTGTGAGTATGGCAGTGAGTCAGGGACAGATGAGCAGTGCAAGCAAGCCAGAGATGGCTCAATGGAGATGTTGTAGGGATTGGTGCTGCAGCAGATGGGTTCTGAGATGAATTAGGTGCTGGTGAGATGGCTTTGCAGGGCAGTTGCAGGCTATGAGCAGCAATGTGATTGTTTGGTGGGACTTGGAACTGTGTTGCAGGGATGGAGAGCAAGGAATTGGAATTGAATGAATGGAGCTAGAATTGCTTTGCTGTGTGATTCTGGTAAATGCAGGTGCAATGGCTGTGTTGCAGAAAATGGGATGATGTGAACTAGAATTGCAGTCAAGAGCAGAAGGGAAGGCTGGAAGAAATGGAATCATGGTATTTTTACCAGTGGAGGTTTAGCTTGTGGTTGTGAAGGGCCATCATGACTGGCAGTGAAGACTTGAAGCACAATGATAGTGCAGCTGAGATATGGCCTGTGCAAATGGCCTTGGCCAATACCAACTTAACCATTCAGATGAGTTAGACTTTCACTCGACCTCGACTCATTGAACCTTGACCCTGGTTCCCGACTCACCCTGACAGACCTTGACTCTCCCTGACTCGGTCTGACCGAGTTGAATCAAGCTGACCGAGTTGACCCGACCTATCCGACCCGTTGACCGGTGACCGGGCGGACTTTGCCGGTCACCTGAGATATTTTCCCGGCATTGACGGCCGGATTCCGCCACAATCGAGTTTTCCGACGAACAAAAAATCCAGAATTTTCTATGGACTTCTCTCATGGGTGTGAAGATTTGGGCTAGGAATTGGATGGAGAATTGGACTCAAATTTGGAAAGAGAAGATGGAAGAAGAAAAAGACTTGAGTTTGGAAGTTGAATTGCTAAAGGAAAAGGATTCTAATCCTTGGAAGAGTTGGAGAATATTGAATCCTATAAATAGAGAAGTTTTCTACATCTTTTACACACCTCTCTACACACACAACACTTGTGTTTTTGCTTGCTTTTCTAAGATTCTTCTTTTTAATTATTTGTGTGAACTTGAAAATTCTCCTTTTAATAATTATTATTTGTGTGAATTTCAAAAAACATGAGTAACTAATTTTCTTATTGATTGAGGATGAATTCCTAGTTCTTAACATATGATTTAAGTTTTTGTTTTCAATTCTATCTTGAGGTTTTTCACATAATTATCGTTTGTTTTTACTAATAGGAATGATCTTAAAGACATTCATGATTGATTGATAGATTGTTTGGAGTGCACGCTAAATTGATTTGTTAATTTGATCTAAAGCTAGTGAAAGTTAGGGGATAAGTAATCGTTTCTTGACTCTTTACATAAGTAGCAAACACGAGACCTTGCGGAGGGATTCCGTGGAGCAATTGTGTGTGAAAACAACGTTAGCAAGTAGACCTTGATCTAAGAGTCTAACTACTAATATTAACCTAATAAGTTCATAAATCTTAATGCGTTTATTTTAAATTACATCTAGAGTGATCTACTACTAGGTGGTTTGGTAAATAGAATCCGGTAGTCGAGAACTTCCGTATCCGGTGATACAAGGGATTTAGGGGTTTAACACTGATCTAGCTGCTTTACCTACGGTTGGTGATAATTAGTGACGAATAACAAGTAGAATAGAATATAACTTGATTCATTGTTTCGTAACGAAGAAGGATTCCTTGGTCTTGTCTCTCTTATTGTTTTCAACTTTCGATTTTAATTGCTTTGTTTATTTTCTTTTGCTTTTTACACCCCCCTTTCGTGACAACTTTTACAACTAAGATCTCTTGCTCCTCGTGGGAACGAACTTGACTTCCATTATATTATTTTTAATTGAGTGGAAACATTGATTAATTTGATTGCACCTACGACACGCATCAAATTTTGACCTTTTTCACATCATGTACAACTTTATCTCCCCTTTTGGAAGAAGAAAAACCATGAGTTCTTCTTGATCGAACATCATTGGGAAGTCTGTTAAATACTTGAACATTTGAAGAACACCTCGAATTGACTTTCCTGGTAGAATACACAGGGTAATTGCTAAATCCAATTGGTTTAGACATACGAATGTCAGTTACACCTTTGAGAATTAAATTTAAGGTGTGTTGAAGATGACTGACAAAATTGTCATTCAACCTAGATTTCTTCTTTTGTTCACCATGACCTTTTGAATCACAAAAGAGACAAACTTTATAATCACTTGAGTGATTAGAAGGAACAGACTCAACACTACTGTTGGGAGACTTCTTCCTTCCAAGTGATGTGGATATTCCTTGATTAGAGGAAGACACGACCACATCATTTCCAACGGGAAGGGATTTCTGTTTTGCTTCTGAGACAGAGCATTTTACAGTTTTAACAGAAGCAATTGGGACTCTTTAAAACAATCTTGAACAGAGAGTTTACTCAAAAGATGTTCAATTTCCAAAGTATCCTTTTTGAGGTTTTTCACAATGAATGAGGTGTTTTCCTCTCGAAGGGCCTTTAAAAGAGAGTCATGCTTATTAGTCATACCAACAAGAACATTGACTTTATGTTTCAATTGATTGACATTATCAGCCTGAATCCCAAAAAGTTTTAGAATCGTTGAACTCTCTTTGGATGTATTCCTTTCAACTTCTGAGTCAGACTCGTCAGTAAGGTAGTCAGGGAAACACTTGTCAATGTGTATCTGTTTCTTTGGAACACTGGGTTCATCTATATTCGAGATCGACAAATTTTTCTCTTTAATTGACTTCATAGAAACAGAACTATTATTTATGGCGATGCGTTTATCAGAGACAATATCGTCCATCCTCAGATCGCTACAAACACACACTTATAAGGTCTTTAATGTGTTTGCCTACTCTGATACCAATTGAAAATGCGGTGGTCTAACAACCACACCCAACAATTCGTTTGGCAATCTGAGAGGGCTTACTCCAATACACTTTCTACAGAATTAACTAAACAGTCGGACTCAATCTAGAATAAAGTATATCAAAGAGTATTAATATCTCTAACTCTTAATTCAATTTGAAATCAGCAAATAGAAATCTCCGAGCCCGATTGAATATAAGAGGAGTAACTTGAACGGTACCAAAGACCAATGTTAAAGTGTCAATCAATGTAAATCAACAACCCAGGGTTTGTAACACCCCGATTTTCGGGCCGGATCCTACCCAGATCCCATGCCAGGAAACCCGAAGTGCTACGTCAGTACCATAGCCGAAGCCCGGATACTAAGCCCAAGCTCGTTAAGTAATTCATTTGGGCTTATTTAATTTACGTTCATGTTATCATTTCTGTCGCAGCGGAATACTTAGAAACTCATTTCGGAAAATCTAACTGTTTATTTTACCTAAATTTAAAGTCACCGGAAACAAAACACATTTAGGTTCTCAAATAAAAATATTAACACCGTTCAAGTCTTAAGATTTAATTAATAAGTAACGATTTCAACACCAAACTATGAAACTAAAAACAGACCAAGGTAGATTCCTAGAATTTTTCAGGATCCATACGAGTTCCAAAATTTATGGTAATTATACAGATAACATCTATACTGTAAATACTCTTAGGTCTAAATTATTCAGGATTTTTAAATGAGTTGAGTATCCTATGACTACAGTCAAACATGTAGTTGACCAGCACTGCAGAAAATCAAAAGTGTGACAGTCTTTTTTAGAAAATTCACATCAAATAACACACAACTCGAAATTGAACTAGACTTATCATTTTAGAAAGATAAAAGATAAATAAAGATTTTTACAGAAGACACCAATATCTGAAAACCAATGTATCATAGTTCTAAAATATGATGTTTATGAGAATTTAAAACTGTCGGATATTTTCTGGATTCAACACCGGTACGAAGAATTATATTAAAATTATGTATACAACTCGAAAAATTCTATAAATTTTACCAAATGTCCCTTTAGATGTTTTACATTTAATAATAAAAGAATTATACAAAATGATAAGCAGTCAACTTAACACCATACAATATTTCCATGACTTTGAACTAAGATTAATTACATATTAAAATATAATTTTAATCATACATAACCACTTTAAGCATCAAAATCATTAATGTTTATGTTCACTCAAATTATAAAACAACACCGATTTTGTTATGATAATAAGTGCTGAACCGACATGCGGCTGCCTACGTACCCAAAGGGATCAAGCACGACCGTAGTTCATCAAACAATTCACCGAAAAGAACATGGACAAAACCATTATAGCCTCCCTTACCTGATAACCTTGTAGAAATCATTAAAATACTGCTCTCCCTCCGGGAGCTTGCCAACGATACAAGAGCCTGTTTAAAAGGAACACAAAAACTCGCTTGCCCCAGGGAGCCTGTTAAATACAATAATCTGCTCGCCCCAACGGAGCCCCATGGGTTTAGCAATCAAATAGGAGGCAACCATCAACTCCTAATGAGCCACATGTTGTTTTAGGAAGGCAACCTTCAACTCCCAAGGATATCTCGTATCCCGTCAAAAAGGCAAGTCTTTTGGGAAGCAACCATCAATTCCCAACGACCGAAATCTATCAAGCATATACATAGATCACACAATTTCAATAGCATCATGAAATCAATAAATATGATACTATCAATCATACATCATCATAATAATTAAAACTCACCAAAATGAATTTAAATAATTTCAACTCACATAAAAAGAAAAGAAAAGAAAAGAAAAATGATTTAGTTAGGGTTGCGCCTACCTCAAACGAAACGAAGAAAAAGATACGATTAACCACGATAAAATTATGAGAGCACTACGAACAATAAGACAACATCTTCCAGGTGCACAAGTTTTGATGTTCACTTCAATTACGAGATAAAACTCTTTTCTGCTGTGACTTCTAACCACTCTAAAAGGATTAATGACTTGGTTAAGAAATTGCGGCTAGACTAAAACTCCCCCTAGATTCACATTCTTCGTACAGTATATATAATACATTTAGAAAAACCTAAACGTGTGAAAGGAAAGAGAGACTATTAAGCTTACATTTGCTAATAAGGCTAACCTTAATTTTGTCGAACCAAAATTCCTGATCAGCAACTAATTGTTGTTATTGCATAACCTAAGTGACAAGTTCAAAGCCCACTTGAATTAAGTAGTTACTGGGCCCAAGTAAAAGAAAACTTTCGAAGGTTGCTTTAACCCAATTCTTTCTTTTAACAATTATAATATATTAATTAATTAAGCATAAAAATAATAACATATATGAGTGTAAATAGGCGCATATTTTAAACTTGAATGACCAAATTATCAAAAATTAGGAAATGACGAAAATACCCCCCTAAGGTAAATGGATATTCTTATTGATTGATCTTAACGCACAATCTGTGATATTTCAATTATATAACAAAATATAATGCGGAAAAGAAATAACACAGACATCAGAATTTTGTTAACGAGGAAACCGCAAATGCAGAAAAAATCCCGGGACCTAGTCCAAATTGAACACCACACTGTATTAAGCCGTTATAGACTCTAGCCTACTACCAATTAACTTCAGACTGGAATGTAGTTGAACCCTAATCAATCTCACACTGATTCAAGGTACAGTTGCGCTCCTTACGTCTCTGATCCTAGCAGGATACTACGCACTTGATTCCCTTAGTTGATCTCACCCACAACTAAGAGTTGCTACGACCCAAAGTCGAAGACTTGATAGACAAATCTGTCTCACACAGAAAAGTCTATAGGATTGACTAAATCTGTCTCCCACAGAAATACCCAAGAGTTTTTGTTCCATCTTTTGATAAATCAAGGTGAACAGGAACCAATTGATAAACCGGACTTATATTCCCGAAAAATAACCTAGTATTATCAATCACCCACAATAATCTTAATCGACTAGCGAAACAAGATATTGTGGAATCACAAACGATGAGACGAAGGTGTCTGTGATTACTTTTCTATCTTTCCTATCGGAGATATAAATCTCGAGTCAATTATTTCAATTGTACTCAACACGATAGAAATAACAAGATCAGATCACGCGACTATAAAGATAATAGTTGGGTCTAGCTTCACAATCCCAATGAAGTCTTCAAGTCGTTAACCTACAGGGTCTCGAGAAGAAACCTAAGGTTAAAGGAGAATCGACTCTTGTAATGCAACTAGTAACACATATGAGGTGTGGGGATTAGGTTTCCTAGTTGGTAGAGTTTTCCTTTATATAGTTTTCAAATCAGGGTTTGCAATCCAAGTTACCTTGGTAACAAAGCATTCAATATTCACCGTTAGATGAAAAACCTGATTCAACCAAGCTAATATCTTTCAACCGTTAGATCGAACTTAGCTTGTTACAAACAAATGAAATGTACCCTCATTTAGGTTTATGTAACAGTACCTAAACGTGTACACCATGTTGGTTCAAAAATAGTTAACCGAGGTTAGCCATATGATCACTCACATATCAACCTTATTCATCTTAACCATAACTAGTTCAAATGACTCAAATGAAACTAGTTAAAGAGTTGTTCAATTGCTATATTCTCATAGAATTATACAAGAACATAATTGAACCAAAATCGGTTTGATTCACTAGAATCAATACATGAACATTATAGCCACGGTTTCCAAAGATTGCATTCCTTATTGATAAATGTT
Source organism: Papaver armeniacum (assembly GCA_023531295.1). Taxonomy (NCBI): domain Eukaryota; kingdom Viridiplantae; phylum Streptophyta; class Magnoliopsida; order Ranunculales; family Papaveraceae; genus Papaver; species Papaver armeniacum. The sequence continues at coordinate 10,968 of JAJJWW010013222.1, forward strand.
TAGGTTCATGTAAAACCGATTTTAGAAAGTAACACACTTAAGTATGCGTACTGGTATGCGTACTTAAGTAACCAGATTTGAGTTTGTTTTAGTTTTCAAACTGTTGAGAAATTCACGGACGTGAACTTTCCTTGAGATATGCGTCTGGTATGCGTACTTTAGGTAACCAGATGAGTTTGGTTTTTATTTCAAACTGGCAGAAATTCACGGACGTGAACACGCCAAAGACACATACTTACCCAGTCTCCTACAACCATTTTGTATAACACAAGTATGCATACTTTAGGTTCCCGGTTTTGGACTTATACACTAATATGGGAACACACTATGCTTATATCCAAAGATGGTTACAAGATTCTAAACTCTTTATTTCAATCATTGAAACATTCTTAGAGGATGACAATATTTTGTTTTTCACACACAATTAGCATCAAAATAATTTCAAAGATATTGAAATAATCATTATCGAAACATTCCAAGCCTACATCAAATGATTGTATCACATAAACCATGTAAGATGTTACTCGGCAATTTTCTCATGATATAAGATGAACTTGGTCGAAGCGAAAGCTTACCAACACATATTTCGAGAAATATGTAAGCGAGATATACTCACTGAAATCTCAAATGTGTATAGGGAAAACTATATCTTAACACGACTTATGTCTCAATATAGGAGATAGTAGAAATAGAATTTTCAAGTGATAGATGAGTTCAAGTCTCCACATACCTTTTGTCAAAGAAGTTACACAAGCTCCCCTTAGTAGTTCTTCGTCTTCAAAATATGAACTCCGTGAAAACTAAGCTCAACTACACAGTCTATGTCCTAGTCTGAGACATCTATAAATAGGCTAGAAATCAAGATTTATAGTTTTGATCACTAACATTGACAAACATGCTTGAGATAACAACTCATGCGAGTTCGACCGAGCAGTGCTATAACAAACTTTCCAAGTGATAGATGAGTTTCAGTCTCCACATACCTTTTGTTGATGAAGTTCCACAAGATCGCCTTAGTAGTTCTTCGTCTTCAATTGATGAACGTCGTGAAGGCTAATGCTCAACTACACAATCTATCCTAGTCCGAGACATCTATAAGTAGACTAGAAATCAAGACTTATAGTTTTGATCACTAACATTGACAAACAAGCTTGAGATAGCAACGCTTGCGAGTTCGAGCGAGCAGTGCTCTAATAATTTCCAGATTGGCAGAGCGAAATCTAATCATTTGAAGATCATGAAAATCTCTATAAGATGCCCAACATACAACATGAAAGATAATTTCCTTGTGAGCAGTTGAGGATAGTTCTTTCAGGAGTTCCGTTCTTCCAATCATCTCAAGAACTCCTTTACTTCAATCACTGGTTTTATGTCTGAAGATTTAATCCAACTATGACCTTTTTTTAATCCCTATGAACCATATGTTTGCCATACCTTGTATCAATATAACCTGAGTTATCCTTTTAAATCATTAAACCTTGGTTCTTATATCATCATTCGCAACAATCTTTGTCCCTCTTTTCTGGTTTTGCATTTTTGTGTAGTTTGCAATTCCATTTATTTTTACATCTGTTTTGGCTAGTGAAGCCCCCTGTTAACCAGTTGGTTTTTTTGTTCATTCTGGTTTCTGAATGTTGGCAAGTTTTCAAACCACAAACTCAAAGTTCTGGTGTGGTAGTGTTTGTGGTGTCTTTTGTTGTTTTCTTCTCCTTGCATGTGTCTCTTTGGACTATCTTTTAAAAAAAAAAAATGTTGGTGAGTTTCTTGTGGTATGGTTTTGGAATTCAGATTTGTTTGGTTTTGGATCTCATATTGTCTACGAAGTTTTAATTGATGTCATATTGTAGTTAGTATTCCTTTCCCGGGATCCATAGTTGGTTCCCTGTTCAGGAAGGAATTGGGTCTTTTTGGAAGTATTTCATGATAGGAGTTTAACCATTGAGTCTCTGGTTTTGCTTTGAGCTTTAATTTGTTCATCTTAAGAAAATATCATCTCCAGGTTAGTTTCTTCAGCTTCATATCAATTCGCCACCTAAAATCAGGACCCAGGAAATTTTTCAACTCACTTCAAATTTATATTGGTAGCATTCAACTACAACTTCAAATTTACCCTCATATAAACCGAATTGTTAAATGCCAACCTTGGTGCAAGTCTGGTAAATCCTAAGGTTATCACATCTAGCAGCATAGCAAACTTCTCCTCATGATGGAAACAAGACTATTTCAAGATACAACTTAATCTTGTATCACAACAAGCACAACACCTACCATGTATGCATATGGGCCGATGAACTCGACACCTTTACTCGTCAATTTTTAGTTTTAGTCAATTTCATTGTATTTCACTTTTCCTTCAAAGTTGTAGTTTAGTTACTTTTTTGTTTTTTGATAGCGGTATTTAGTTGAGTCTGTAACATATTTTATTTATATTTCAGTATTTTAGTAATCTTGTAATAGCACTAATCCCAATCAATGTTAAAGACTCAATTTGAAGTTATGAATCAAGCCGAAAAACAATGGACTAGACAGATATCACTAGGAGCAACAACAAGATACAAAGACTTGATTAGCAACTTTGATCAACATCATCGAACACCTCTACCTTTATCTAAGTTCTCGTGGACATTCCCATGTCCATCAAAATTACAACTTTTATTGTGGAAAGCAATGATCGAACGCCTTTCGACATTCGACACCAACATCCGCCATCGATGCAACTCCTATTCGAAGACGTCTATTCTGCTCTAATATCATGTTCATGAAGATTCAAGGCTTACCAATCTAATTGTAATTGAAGAATATTGGGGTATTTATTATCTTCGTGTAATAGTTCCTTAGTAGTTTGATAAATTCATGGTTCAAAAAAATAAAAAAATAAATTTACTTGCACATTATTTTAATTTTTTTTTTTGCTTTAACGTCATCACAATTTCACAACTTTCAACTAACCATTTTAAGATAGAAACAAGCCACATATAAAACACTATCTCGATACCCTCAACTACACTGTCATACCATCAAGTCGTAGTTATGTAATTTGATCAACAAATTAGAGTAAGAAATTAAATGATAATACATTGGTAAGCTGGGAGAAAATGAGAGATGAATCTCTGAGTACTGGTTGACGCAAAGAAGATACGTGATGTGGTCGCATCAAAGTACTTGGCGTGCAACAAGATGCACCACTCCTTGATTTTAAAGCCATGATATTTTCTCTTTGCAACCACTTTATACCATACGTAAGGCAGCTGCTTCAAAAGAAGCGTGTGCCATGGAAATTCCCTCAATCCACCGTTCACTTGTGTAAGCCAATTTTACAACCTTATATCATTACAGTTTCAAGCTATTCTTCTTCCTTGCCAAGTTTTCCGGCTAAACAACACAGTTTCTTGAATTAGAAATAATTTGTACTTGCTAGTGTTTCACATTTCTCAATTAATCTTTCAAACCCCACCCAAAAATTTACTTTACTTTATTGATGTATTTCTTTTCATTCAAACACGAACAATCATTTTGCACCACATTTCTCAATACTATTACTACCCTCTACCAAGAAAAAAGCACCAAGAAACACGAGAGGTGATAATTTTCTTTACTCTTTCAAATACTATAATTTACAGATTCAAAATACTAATCGAGCTCCAAATCTAAGCAAAACTACTTTGCTAGGTATACAGTAGAATTTTTTTGTGATAACATAAAAGTTATCTTCAAGATGGGGAAGTTTGTATGTGTTATGTCAGTTTTGATTAGTAACATCATTTTACTTTTTTTTTATCGGAATTTTTCTCATCTTACTGTTAGAAGACTGTATGTCTTTCTCATGTAAATACCATCAAATATATATCTTAGTTACACAAATATTTTTTTCTTAACTTCTTCTTTTTTAAATATTTTTTTAATAAAAACACGATTTTGTGTGAATCTGTAGATACCTAGATACTAGTTTCTTTTGTTACATGAAAACACCATCTTGTGCGATTTTGTGATACCCAGATACTAGTTTCTTAATTAAAATATTTGCACATATATGACGATCAGGGTTGTATTAAGTCAAAAAATATTAATATGCTTTTGCTAATATTCCTGGGCTCTTATTTGACAATTTATTTTTCTGATCTTCAAGATGGATGATTACCAATATGTGGCCGCGAGACTTCGTCTAAAAATTGCACAGTGTGACCGACAAGCCAATAGAACCTATGAGAATCTCGTTCAATGGGGAGGGGGTTTATTAGAGTTGTCTCTTTATGAGGATAAATCTACTACCCCGTAGAGGTTACAATGTAACAGATAGATTGAACTAATTTTGTTTGATATATTTGGCACAGACGTTGTAGGAACAGTCATAACAAAATTTTACATGCATGTTTGAAACAAATAAAGATATTAACAATTTGAATATTTTATAATTATAATTTCAATCGTGAAGCTATATCAAGCTAGATATGCTAAGAATATGGGGGTGGGGGTGGGGGATCATGACAACATTTGGTTGCTTGGTTGCGCACATTCTCTACTGCTGCAGATTATTCCAAAGGGAGACATTTTGAGGCAGCACCATAAGGAGCGATCATCTTAATTTTTCAATGAGGCAAAAATGATTGACCCTACAAATGATATCTATAGTAATTCGAACAAGGTATTTCTGATTTTGAATGTTTTTAATAAGTTTCTTGCTTAAGCATGTGTTTGATACGTGATGTGATCGCATCAAAGTACTTGGCGTGCAACAAAGAATCACCAGTCCTTGATTTTAAAGACATGAGATTTTCTCTTTGTAATCAATTTATACCGTATGTAAGGCAACAACTTCAAAAGAAGCGTGTGGCATGCCAATTCCCTCAATCCACCGTTCACTCGTGTAAGCCAATTTTACACCCTTAAATCATTAGTTTTTCTATCTATTCTTCTTTCTTGCCAAGTTTTCCTGCTAAAAAACACAATTTTTTGAATTAGAAATAATTTGTACTTGCTAGTGTTTCACATTTCTCAATTAATCTTTCAAACCCCACCCAAACAATTTACTTTACTTTATTGATGTATTTCTTTGGCAGTGACTAAATGTAATCCATGTTTAAGTCAAATGCAACCCTCCTATTTAATATCAAATATTATAAAACCCCAAATGATATGGGTGATTAATGCTTATCTTCTTCGTCCGTTTTGACCTAAAAAAATTCACCAGGTAAAAGAATCCTTCCCTTTTGTTTGTCTGGTACAATGCTTCCCTCCCCTTCCACTATAAAAACCTTACATTATTCCTCTCTTTAAAACATCCTCCCTGATTTAACGTTTCCTCGCTTTTGGTAATCATAACCATCATGATCAGAAATTTTTTATTAATTACAATTTCAGAGAAAAGAAATATGTTATTAACATATAAATCTTTGATCTTTTGACTGTTTCAATTTTTTTAATATTTTGCCTTTGATTCGATATCGTTAAGACAACCATCTCAAAAATTAAGTTTTCATGGGACATTTTTATGCAAATAATCTTACAACAGTCTGGAAAAGTAATCCAAAATAAAAAATAATGATGGAGACGGTTATAATAAAAATCAAATAAGTATAAATGAGTAAGAAAATTCCAAACTAATCTCCATCAGTTCATGAGAAATAAAAAACAAGATCCGAAAAGATGAGGTGGGTTTTGCTTACCACCTCTCATTTAGGTTCATATTATTTAGAATTTTGAAAGAAGGTTGTGTTTAACCCAAATGTGGGTTGTATCTAGTCATCGCCATTTCTATTCATTCAAACACGAACAATCATTTTTCACCACAATTCTCAATACTATTACTACCCTCTACCCAGAAGAAAGCACCAAGAACCACGAGAGGTGATAATTTTCTTTACTCTTTCAAGTGCTACAATTTTGATGGTTGCAGATTATTCCAAAGGGAGACATTTTGAGGCAGCACCATAAGGAGCGATCATCTTAATTTTTCAATGAGGCAAAAATGATTGACCCTACAAATGATATCTATAGTAATTCAAACAAGGTATTTCTGATTTTGAATGTTTTAAATAAGTTTCTTGTTTAAGCATGTGTTTGATACGTGATGTGGTCGCATCAAAGTACTTGGCGTGCAACAAAGATGCACTAGTCCTTGATTTTAAATCCATGAGATTTTCTTTTTGTAACCACTTTATACCGTATGTAAGGCAACTGCTTCAGAAGCTTGTGCCATGCCAATTCCCTCAATCCACCGTTCACTCGTGTAAGCCAATTTTACACCCTTAGATTATTACTTTTTCTAGCTATTCTTCTTTCTTGCCAAGTTTTCCTGCTAAACAACACAATTTTTTGAATTAGAAATAATTTGTACTTGCTAGTGTTTCACATTTCTCAATTAATCTTTCAAACCCCACCCAAACAATTTACTTTACTTTATTGATGTATATCTTTGGTAGTGACTAAATGTAATCCATGTTTAAGTCAAATGCAACCCTGCTATTTAATATCAAATATTATATAATCCCAAATGATATGGGTGATTAACACTTATCTTCCTCGTCCGTTTTGACCTAAAAAACTTCACCAGGTAAAAGAATTCTTCCCTTTTGTTTGTCTGGTACAATGCTTCCCTCCCCTTCCACTATAAAAACCTTACAATATTCCTCTCTTTAAAACATCCTCCCTGATTTAACGTTTCCTCGATTTTTGTAATCATAACCATCATGATCAGAATTTTTTTATTAATTATAATTTCAGAGAAAAAAATATGTTATTAACATATAAATCTTTGATCTTTTGACTGTTTCGATTTTTTTAATATTTTGCCTTTGATTCGATCTCGTTAAGAAAACCATCTCAAAAATTAAGTTTTCATGGGACATTTTTATGCAAATAATCTTACAACAGTCTGGGAAAGTAATTCAAAATAAAAATAATGATGGAGACGGTTATAATAAAAATCAAATAAGTAATAAAGGAGTAAGAAAATTCGAAACTAATCTTCATCAGTTCATGAGAAATAAAAAACAAGATCCGAAAAGATGAGGTGGGTTTTGCTTACCACCTCTCATTTAGGTTCATATTATTTAGAATTTTGAAAGAAGGTTGTGTTTAACCCAAATGTGGGTTGTATCTAGTCATCGCCATTTCTATTCATTCAAACACGAACAATCATTTTTCACCACAATTCTCAATACTATTATTGCCCTCTACCCATAAGAAAGCACCAAGAACCACGAGAGGTGATAATTTTCTTTACTCTTTCAAGTGCTACAATTTACAGATTCAAAACACTAATCGAACTCCAAATCTAAGCAAAACTACTTTACTAGGTATACAGTAGAATTATTTGTGATAACATATAAAAGTTATCTTCAAGATGGGGAAGTTTGTATGTGTTATGTCAGTTTTGATTAGGAACATCATTTTACTCATCTTACTTTTTTTTTTTTTTTTGATCGGCATTTTGCTCATCTTACTGTTAGAAGACTGTATGTCTTTCTCACGTAAATACCATCAAATATATATCTTAGTTACACGTATATTTTGTCCTTAACTTTTTCTTTTTTAAATATTTTTTTATTAAAACACAGTTTTGTGTGAATCTGTAGATACCATGAAAACACCATCTTGTGCGATTTTGTGATACCCGGATACTAGTTTCTTAATTAAAATATTTGTTCATATATGACGATCAGGGTTGTATTAAGTCAAAAAATCTTAATATGCTTTTGCTAATATTAATGGGCTCTTATTTGACAATTTATTTTTCTGCTCTTCAAGATGGATGATTGCCAATGTGTGGCCGCGAGACTTCGTCTAAAAATTACACAGTGTGACCGACAAGCCAATAGAACTTATGAGAATCTCATTCAATGGGGAGGGGGTTCATTAGAGTTATCTCTTTATGAGGATAAAGCTACTGCCCGGGAGAGGTTACAAGGTAACAGATATATTAAACTAATTTTGTTTGATATATTTGGCACAGACGTTATAGGAATAGTCATAACAAAATTTTAAATGCATGTTTGAAACAAATAAAGATATTAACCATTTGAATACTTTGTAATTATAGATGCAATCGTGAAGCTAAATCAAGCTAGATATGCTGAGAATAGGGGGGGGATCATGACAACATTTGGTTGCTTGGTTGAGCACATGCTTTACTGCTACAGATTATTCCAAGGGGAGGCATTTTGAGGCAGCACCATAAGGAGCGATCATCTTATTTTTTCAATGAGGCAGCACCATAAGGAGCTATCATTTTGACCCTACAAATGATATATCTCTAGTAATTCAAACAAGGTATTTCTGATTTTGAAAGTTTTTAATAAGTTTCTTGTTTAAGCATATGTTTGATACGGGATGTGATCACATCAAAGTACTTGGTGTGCAACAAAGATGCACCAGTCCTTGATTTTAAAGCCATGAGATTTTCTGTTTGTAACCACTCTATACCGTATGTAAGGCAGCTGCTTCAAAAGAAGCGTGGTCCATGCCAATTTCCTCAATCCACTGTTCACTTGTGTAAGCCAATTTTACACCCTTAGATCATTAATTTTCTAGCTATTCTTCTTCCTTGCCAATTTTTCCTGCTAAACAACACAGTTTCTTGAATTAGAAATAATTTATACTTGCTAGTGTTTCACATTTCTCAATTAATCTTTCAATCCCCACCCAAACAATTTACTTTACTTTATTGATGTATTTCTTTTCATTCAAACACAAACAATCATTTTTCACCATAATTCTCAATACTATTACTACCCTCTACCCAGAAGAAAGCACCAAGAACCACGAGAGGTGATCATTTTGTTTACTCTTTCAAGTACTACAATTTAGATATTCAAAACACTAATCAAGCTCCAAATCTAAGCAAAACTACTTTGCTAGGTATACAAATAACATATTAAAGTTATCTTCAAGATATGGAATTCTGTAAGTGTTATGTCAATTTTGATTAGTAACATAATTTCACTCATCTTACTTTTTTTTTTTTTTTTGATCGACATTTTTCTCTTCTTACTGTTAGAAGATTGTATGTCTTTCTCACATAAATACCATCAAATATATATCTTAGTTACACGGATATTTTTTTCTTAACTACTTCTTTTTTAATGTTTTTTTTTAAAAAACACGGTTCTGTGTGAATCTGTAGATACCTAGATACTAGTTTCTTTTGTTACATGAAAACACGATCATGTGTGATTTTGTAGATACCCAGATACTAGTTTTTTAATTCAAATATTTGCGCATATATGACGATCAGGGTTGTATTAAGTTAAAAAATCTTAATATGCTTTTGCTAATATTCCTGGACTTTATTTGACAATTTATTTTTCTGCTCTTCAAGATGGATGATTACCAATGTGTGGCCGCGAGACGTCTTTAAAAAATTACACAGTGTGAAAGACAAGCTAATAGAACCTATGAGAATCTCTTTCAATGGGGAGGGGGTTTATTAGAGTTGTCTCTTTATGAGGATAAAGCTACTGCTTAGAGAGGTTACAAGGTAATAGATAAATTAAACTAATTTTTTTTGATATATTTGGCACAGACACTGTAGACACATTCATAACAAAAATTTACATGCATGTTTGAAATAAATGAAGATATTAACCATTTGAATATTTTGTAATTATAGATGCAATTGTGAAGCTAAATTATTCCAAATGGGGGGGGGGGGGGGGGAGACATTTTGAGGCAACACCAGATTATTCCAAAGGGAGACAAAGGAGCGATCATCTTATTTTTTCGGTGAGGCAAAAGGGAGTGACCCTACAAATAATATCTATAGTAATTCGGACAAGGTATTTCGATTTTGAAAGTTTTTATTTTCTTTTCATAAACTTATTTTGTTTAAAAAAATTTGATGTATATCCTGTTTCTTATTATGAAGAGTCACTAATCGTTTGATTGTGTATTCTCTTTGTGTCAACAGTAGATATCCAGTGGTGGTTTGGGAGCAGTGGTGCAAGGTTTCCTATCGTCTATTTCAACAATAGTGTTTTCTTCATTGAACTCATGGAAAATATGAAAGTCACTGGTAACAATAGTAAGCCATTAGTAATGGTATTTTTTGCTACAATCCTATCGTATATCTTGCTCACCGGTGGTGGTTTTGGAGCAGTGGTGTACCATAACAATTTCAAGTGTTCTATACAAGAAAATAATGAACGTCAACATCAACGCAATATCCTTTTCTCAATGAAACACAATGGCGGAAGTGATATCTTCAAGGGTAATATTGGAAATTATTTAATGATAAATCGGTTTTCAAGGAATTTCAAAAATTTAAATTCAAATTGCCTAAATCAAAGGCTTGCATATCTCCTAAAAATCCCGCACAATATAGTTTTCCTAGTCAATGAGAATATCCATAATTTTGGAAACTTTTACCTTCATAGGAGAAACCTTAAACCTAAGCTAAAATCAATATCTCAATTCCATTTTTCTGAAAAAATACAGTGCAGCTGTGTCAACTTCAGAACAAACATGTCTCAAATTAATCAACTTCAGCTTGCTGCCATGTCAATAAGAATTAGAGAAATAATATTAGTGGGGGAAATCTTTTAGATCAAGAGGAAGCTTAATCTCTGTTGAAGAAATTGATGAAGCTGCAAACAAGTGGACAAATTGTCTTATTGGAAAGATTATTGAGAATGATGATGTTAAATTAGAAACAGTTCAGCAAGAAGTGAACATAATATGGAGAAAACATAGAAAGATTGGCATCCATACTATGGGAAGAAATCTATTTGTTTTCAAGTTCAAGACTCATGAAGATTGTGATGAGGTGATTGAAGGTGTGCCATGGATCATTAATAAGGCATTGATTATTTTACGTGCATATGATAGTAAAATTAATCTCGGTGAATATAACTTCACACATCAAGTGTTCTCAGTTCTATTCAGAGGGATTAATCTGGAGCATGTAGATGCCGGTATAATTGAAAAACTATGTAAGGATATAGGAGTTGTAATCCCAGATGAAGATAACATAAATTTTTCTGTTAGAGGAAGAGTTGTGAAGGAAAAAATTGAGGTAGACATCAGAAAACAAATGAAAATAGGAAACTGGTTATTCATTGTTGCAAAACAAAAAAAGTGGGTTATTTACCATTTTGAGAAGCAACCAAGGAATATCAATCCAAAGTGCTTTGTTTTGGAACATGATGAAGCTAGATATGAGGAAATTTCTTTTGATCCTTGGATTTTTAGAATGCTAGAAGATGAATTCCAGGCTCTCTATGCGGTTAATGCTCATAAGGTGGATGAAATGCTATGTAACTTAAGTTGGCTTGCTAGTAATGATGGGCCAGATGGGACTGAATCGGACGGGTTGGATATGAGGAGAACAAAAAGCGTTAGGGATGAAGGAGGAGAAGATAATATTTAAATAAGGTTTTAAATTTGATCTCAACTCAGTTTTTAATTTTTACTCGATTAAATGCTTTAAATTTTGATCTGTTTCATCCTTTTGATTTCATAAGTTGTTTTTTTAGGCTATAATAGGGTTGCTTTGTCTAAATTTCATGTTTTTAATTTCTTTTCAGAAAAATTAGGGTTTTAAAATTGTGTGAAATTGATTGTTCCCAGAGGGGTTTTCACTATAAATTTCAGAAGAATTATAAGTAGTCAAAAAAGGGTATATTTAATCAGAACATGAAGATTTTGAGTTGGAATGTCAAAGGTTTGGAAACAAGTACACTAGGTACCACTTAAGTGACCTTATCACTGCAAATGATCCTGATTTGGTTTTTCTTTCTGAAACAAAGAATAAGGATAGAAAAATGTTGAAATTCACTCAATGTTTAGGGTTATATAACTATTGTTATGTCAACCCTGTTGGGGTTTCTGGTGGTCTCTTTGTCCTATGGAAGGATGGTATCAACATTGACATAGTATATGCTAATAGGAATTTCATTATATGTCATATTGAATTAGAATCTAGGAGTACTAAATCTCTTATTCTTTGTATGAATGGCTCCTTAGAGGATGAGGAGGTTAGAAATCAGTGTGAGTATCTCAATTGTTAGAACATAGCTCGGTTGAACCCACCAAGCGTTGGTATGTCAAGTTTGGTTTTCATATTTTAGTGAATCAAAACTCATTTTAAGAGTCACTTGATTATGTACTAGAGTCAACTTTGTATAGGTTAGCTTGAAAGTATTAGGATATGAGACATTACAAGTATTGCGAAGACTTGAAGAAGTGAAGAAGTAAGAAGCTACAACGACAACATCATCCTTCCACTTGAGGTTACTAATATTTGACTTGAACTGTTTCATTCCCTAACGTATCTTTCAAGTCGTGCATATTGAAAACGAAACTGCGAAGCATGAACACTCTAAATAGACATAGTATTAAGGAATAATATATGAAGTTTATTGCTTAACCATTAAACTTTGTAGATTAGACATCGACATAATCGTTTAAATGCTATTGTGATTATGTATGGGTATGAGGTGAGGATTTCATCCTAGGAAACAATGTTCTACATGTGTTTTTAAGGAAGTAAGTTCATAAACTTGTTTATGAATCGAAAAGGAAATCGCCATGCGTTATTGGGATTGTTATTCATTGCATATCTTGTGAACATCCAATATGTGTGATTTAGTATAAACGCTCACGACTTGTTTGTGTTCTTGGTAAAACTATTCACAAAGGCCTGACTTATGTATTTGTATGACTTTTATTAGTGAAACCGATCTTAAGTAATCACCTGAAATGGTATGATCGAGTTTGTGATTGTGTAGGACTGAATCTGGGTAAAGGGGAACCGATCCTATGAAGAGGTGCAACACATCACAAAGGGGAATCGATCCTTGTATGAGGTGCAGCAAGTTTTTAGCAGAAAGGGGAACCGATCCTATGGACATGTGCAACACGTTTTTAGGAAAAGGGGAACCGATCCTATGGACATGCGCAACACATTTCTAGAAAATTAATCCTTCGTGACAACAAACTTCCTCGGTTGTATTTTTATTGGTGTAGCCGCCTATTCGGAGAGGAGAGTAACCTAATTAGGCGAAATCTCTTACGGCCGCTCAGTTTAAAGTCTTCTTTGGGATTGAGAAGCTCTACGAGTACCATTTGTGGGAAACTAGATAATTGCGGTTTATCTTGTGTTTCCGATTGATTTGATTGACTAACGATGGTTGAAATTTGATTGCACCTAGTTTGTTTATGCTTGAGAATCTTTTGTTCAGATATAAGATTCACTCAAACTAGATCGAAGTTTCGACAGGGATCTTTAGACTGTTGTTAGTTCTAAAGACGATCTTGTGATAATCCATTGTTAACAGACTCCATTCAGTGCGTGATTGATCACAAGAGATTCAAGTTGTTGTGTGCATGTGTTTATTGAAGATTTAAGAAGATTTGAAGACAAAGAAGATATTGAAGATTTCTGATTTGGGGTTCATAATCTTTGGTATGCACAATACTTATTTCGGTATAAGAGGATCCAACTATAATCGGTTTATCCTTGTGGTAGATTGGATTGATTAGTTGTGTAGATCGACATCAATACAATTCTTTGTGATTAAAAGTATTGATTGCAAAATCTTAACAATTACTTCGGTAGTTGAACATAAGATAGATCTAAGAACCTGAAGAAGGAGTTTATTGAGATAAACAGAAGAGCCTTTGTCGAACTCACATCACTTGGTTGAAGTGAGTTGATACCAAACAGATTTGTTGTTCCTTTACTGTTTAGAATACAAACCAAAGGAATTCTTCCAAGTACGTGACTTATTCATAGGTCGGAGGCATGGGAATATAGACGGAACTAGATGAACTATAGGTTTAGTTGCTTGGTCTCAACTATACGAAGTTGGTGTAATTTTGTGTAGCGGCTTAATCCTGAGAGTATTCAATTATGGACAAGGTCCCGGGTTTTTTTTTTTGTATTTGCGGTTTCCTCGTTAACAAAATCTTGCTATGTCATTTACTTTTATTTTTCGCAATTATAATTGTTGTTATTATAAAAATTACACAAACGTTAATTCCTATTTACTTGATAACAATCCTATTGTGTTTGGTTAAGTCCGAACCTTTTATCAAGTAAACATAATTCGTTGTTGTATTGTCTCGATCTCGTATCCATAGAAGATCACACGAAGTGTGAACCGATTAGTTGCATTGTCTCAGCTCAGTCCATAGACAATCACTTTCGGAAAAAGGACTTATAGGTAGGAAAAGTTTTAGCTTGAGGTATATTTGGGTACCCTCGCCTTTTCAATTGGTATTAGAGCAGGCAAACACGAAAAGATCTAAAAATATTTGTTAGGTGTGATCCAACCTATAAGAATGAATCTGATAAGTGATTTAGTTAACGTACCACCAAGATTTAATGGGATCAACTACCCATTATGGAAATCGGCTATGAAAGCTTTTCTTCAATTCCTAGATTTTAATACTTGGCTATTAATCGAAGACGGATACCAACAACCGATGGATTATTCGGAGTCAGAGTTTAAACGCTTAACTTCTTATATTATTGAAGAAAGTGATCTTGCAAAGCAGAATTCGGATGGTTTGAATGCCATCATACATGCAGTTAGTCATGATCTTCTACATCATGTGCTGACCTGTAGAACTTTTAAAGAGGCATGGGATATTCTTGAAAGCGCATTCGAGGGAGATGAATCTGAAAAAGATGCTAGACTTCTTTCCCTTTCATCTGAATGGGAACATCTCAAAATAGATGATAACGATACTTTCGAGGAGTTTAATTCTAAACTTTCTGAGATTTTCAATGCATCTTTCTTTCTTGGAAAGGCTATACCTGAAAAGGAAATAGTATGCAAAATTCTCAGATCGTTACCATCCAGATACGAGTCTAAGAAACATGCCATAATAAAAGTAATGATATTTCTCTACTTTCTCGGAGCTCTCTCGTAGGAAAGTGAAAGATCTTTGATAGAGAAATTTTGTTGAAGAATGAAACTAAGAAACGTTGCCAAGAGGACAAGGTATATGTTGAAAAGGAGCTTGACTCAGCTATTGTGCTTCTAGCGCAACAAATGGAGGACATCTTATCTATTGATAAACATGTTCCTGATATACTGTCGGTTTGCCATAAAAAGGGTAATGATGAAGTACAATGCTTCAAGTGCCGTAGATTCGGATATATGGAAAAACACTGTCCCAGCTGAAGAAATCAAAAGTGTAACAAAGCATATGTCTCTACTCTTGATGATATTCCGGAGGAAGAATCCAATGAAGAAATATCTAAGTGTAATGCACTTCTTGCCAACTCTAATCGTGATGAATTTTGTGAGTCTAATCAACTCCTAGAAAAACGTGAGTTGGAGATTAAGGAAAATAAAAGGTTAAGCATGGTACTTGAAAACCTTTTGAAATTCTCCTCGGATAAAACCCGTATGGTAAAATCTGAACAAGAAAAATTGGGTGAAAAACCAAGAGAATCGGAAACTAGTCTTTCTGATAACATGATAAGTTCTTCATGTGGAGAAAATAATCTCACTACAATCCTTTTTGAAAATAAACTTATCAAAGCTCTTCGTAAGGGGATAAAGAAGACTGGTAAATTTATGAGATTTCAAAAGGAGATTGGAAACTCTTGCAATTACAAGAGAAAGAAAGAACAGAAGGAAACACAGTCTATTGTGTTTATAAGTCATCCTAAGGATGCCTTTGTTAACTATGGTGAGAATAATTCTCACCTCAACACACACTGATTGTGTTGAAATATGCATCCTCACTTGTTGCCCAAAATTCTGTTTGTGAGGAAGCCTAAATCTGGGCAAGTTGTTCATATCTGTTCCTTTAGCGAAAAATAATGGATATCTTTTATTTTTGGGAAAAATAGTTTTGGTTTCCATAGACCCAATTATTCCTTGATTTTCTCCCATCTTATATACCTTCTTCCTGTCTGAAAGAAGACTATTTTATTTTCATAGAGAAATTGGTAAAAGAAGGGTCATCTCTTGATGATTTGGCACTCTGTGCATCAGTTATGACTGAAACTCATGATGTATCTCTTCATGATAACTCTCAAGAATCTTTAAGGAAACAGAATCTGTTATAGGTTGCATTAGATATCATGAGCTGATGATAGAGGATTCAAAAGAAGTACTAGCTAATCTTCATTCTCGACTGTTTGAGATGAACAAATTATCTACTGAAAAGGGAAGTGCTCAGAAGAATTTGAATCCAGGTTTTGAAAGCAATCTTCACAAGAACTGAGAAATGAATAATAGACATCGATTTTTGATTTCTTTCTATGATTGTATTTGGTCTATTATGAATAAAATTATTTGATTTATAATTTTTCTTGTGATGGTTTTTGATTTACATAGCTTGTGATTGAATGCTTTATTATTGCTATGGATGTTTATGGGATGTTTGATTTCGATTTTATTACCTTGATATTCGATCTCATAATGTTGTGAACCCTTATGGTTTGGGTGACTTTTTGATTTAGAAGGATTAAGTTCTAGCCCATGTTGGTAGGCTTTATCAAAGGTTCATGAGGGGTTCTGGTAGAAACAATATGTGAAAAAGTCACAATATGTTGAATCGGTTTTGGTTTAGCATAAAAGCAGATGTGTTTCGGTGGTTTTCAACTTTTGCTTGCAATAGTTAAAAACCGGTTTTCAACCTTTCTCTAGTAAAGGTTGGTTGTTGTTATTCTTTTGGTTTGCATAAGGATGACAACATAATGATATTTCGATATCAATTATCCCTGGAAGAAGATGCAAACATATTGGAGAAGTGAATGCGAAGTTTGAGGTAACAATATTGTTAGTTGATTGTTTTCCTATTTAAGAAAAACCTGATTTTATTTCATATATATTTTTTTGATTAACAAAATTTCGGTACAATTGATGTTTTATTCCATTATGCGTGTACGGATGTGTGTGTGATTCAATTGTTTCTGGTTAAGAAAAACTATTGTAATCTTGCTTTATTGTATGGTATCAATTGTTTAGGCTTACAAAATTTCGGTGCAATTGCGGTGCTTTAATGTCTATGTTGTTTCAATTGCTTCGGTTGAGGTGAATAATTATGCAAGTTGATTTACTTTGGTTTGTATGAATTATTTATGGCTTAACGAAATAAAATATTTACGGGATGAGTTGTTTAGTCCAATTCGATTAGGATAAGAGAAACTAAGGTTATCTTAGTTAGACTTATCAAAGTGGAGGTTTGGTTATTCAAGGTCTAATCGAATGCCTTAACAAGAAATGCTAGTTAACTAACCTAGTACTTGTCTTGTTTAAAATTTAAAGGTCTAAGTTATATGGATAGAACACGATGAGAAAAATAGAGTTATCTTTATTTTGGTCTTATCGAATGAAGCAATTATATTTGTACAATCGGTTTAGCAAAGGGACTAAGGTGCTTAGTTAATTTTTGGTTTGCTAAACTAAATTGGGAAAATTGCTTCGGGCAATTATTTCCTTGATAACATATCAAAACAAATTACTTTGTAGTTTCGGTTTTGATATTGGTTATCAAAAATGGAGTGCGGAACCCTCGTGCTTAACTCTATAGGTTTGCCAGTCTATTTTGAGATTTGTAAGATTATTTTCGGTTTGTCCTTTATTTTTTGGTTTTTTTGTCATTTTGTGACAAAAAGGGGGAGAAATATATGGAGTAAACAAGTAATACTGGCATTGATTTTATATTGATTTGTATCACTAAGGAAAAGAACATTGGTGTTTAAACGTTTATCTAACGAAAGAGGTAAAGGATAGACTAAGGGGGAGTAACATATCATATTGATTGGTATAACAAAGACGTGTGGATTGATGAAATTTACCTATCTCACCTTTAGGGGGAGTATTAGCTTTGTTATTATAATGTCAACATCGGAATTTAAGCATTGAATGTATATAGGTTATTATGTTATTGAATTCGGGAATCAAGCGTATGTTTAATTAATTCTTGTAATTTGTTTATCCATATGATTTTAAGAGTTTTTTTCACTAAAATTGACAAAGGGAGAGATTGTTAGAGCATATCGGTTGAACCCACCAAGCGTTGGTATGTCAAGTTTGGTTGTCATATTTTAGTGAATCAAAACTCATTTTAAGAGTCACTTGATTATGTACTAGAGTCAACTTCGTATGGGTTAACTTGAAAGTATTAGGATATGAGACATTACAAGTATTGCGAAGACTTGAAGAAGCGTAGAAGTAAGAAGCTACAACGACAACATCATCCCTCCACTTGAGGTTAGTGATATTTGACTTGAACTGTTTCATTCCCTAACGTATCATTCAAGTCGTGCATATTGAAAACGAAACTGCGAAGCATGCACACTCTATATAGACATAGGATTAAGGAATACAATATGAAGTTTATTGCTTAACCATTAAACTTTGTAGATAAGACATCGACATAATCGTTTAAATGCTATTGTGATTATGTATGGGTATGAGGTGAGGATTTCATCCTAGGAAACAATGTTCTAGATGTGTTTTAAGGAAGTAAGTTCATAAACTTGTTTATGAATCGAAAAGGAAATCGCCAGGCGTTATTGGGATTGTTATTCATTGCATATCTTGTGAACATCCAATATGTGTGATTTAGTATAACCGCTCTCACGACTTGTTTGTGTTCTTGGTAAAACTATTCACAAAGGCCTGACTTATGTATTTGTATGACTTTTATTAGTGAAACCGATCTTAAGTAATCACCTGAGATGGTATGATCGAGTTTGTGATTGTGTAGGACCGAATCTGGGTAAAGGGGAACCGATCCTATGAAGAGGTGCAACACATCACAAAGGGAAATCGATCCTTGTAAGAGGTGCGGTAAGGGGAACCGATCCTATGGACATGTCCAACACGTTTTTAGCCAAAGGGGAACCGATCCTATGGACATGTGCAACACATATAAGTTAGATACCATATATATGTGGGGAACCGATCCTAGTACCTAGTCAACTGAATTTTGGAAAGCTAGTGTGACTATGCATAATACTCACATGGAGGTAGAACCGAAACTTGTTTTGGTAGAACCGTTAAACCCATGATTTGTGATTGAGTATTTCTTGATCAATCGCATAGTTCTTGAAAGTCAGATGAACCAATTCTAAACTTGTTTGGAAGTGTGGCAAATCGGTTTCAAGGTTGTAAGTATGAAAGAGGACTTACAAAGTAAGGATGTCGACACACTTTGAACACAAGCAGTAATGTTTATCTTTAATTGTTCAAATTTATTCCTTAATAGCTACAGGAAGAAAATTCCAGGATCGAAACATAAATAAGTTAAGAATCTTTTAATTAAGGTCTTAATTTTATTTTAGGAAAATAAGAATTAGTAATGTGCATTTACTAGTTAAAGATTTTCCAAAGAGATTTTCGGTCATTATTTTGGACAAAGCATTTCCAGGAATTATGGAAACCGGATTTGGAATATATTGAATATCTTTGAGAATATTTTCGGTTTTGGAAATTCCTTGGTGTCCAAACTTCCTTGTCTATAAATACTTGAAGTTTGCATTTCTAGCAAATTAATCCTTTGTGACAACAAACTTCCTCGGATGTGTTGTTACTGGTGTAGCCGCCTATTCGGAGAGGAGAGTAACCTAATTAGGCGAAATATCTTACGGCCGCTCAGTTTAAAGTCTTCTTTGGGATTGAGAAGCTCTACGAGTACCGTTTGTGGGAAACTAGATAATTGCGGTTTATCTTGTGTTTCCGATTGATTTGATTGACTAACGGTGGTTGAACTTTGATTGCACCTAGTTTATTTATGCTTGAGAATCTTCTCTTCTGATATAAGATTCACTCAAACTAGATCGAAGTTTAATTGAGGATCTTTAGACTGTTGTTAGTTCTAAAGACGATCTTGTGATAATCCATTGTTAACAGACTCCGTTTTGTGCGTGATTGATCACAAGAGATTCAAGTTGTTGTGTGCAGGTGTTTATTGAAGATCTAAGAATATTTGAAGACAAAGAAGATATTGAAGATTTCTGATTTGGGGTTCATAATCTTTAGTGTGCACAATACTTGTTTCGGTATAAGAGGATCCAACTATAATCGGTTTATCCTTTTGGTAGATTGGATTGATTAGTTGTGTAGATTGGCATCAATACAATTCTTTATGATTAAAAGTATTGATTGCAAAATCTTAACAATTACTTCGGTAGTTGAACATAAGATAGATCTAAGAACCCGACGAAGGAGTTTATTGAGATAAACAGGAGAGCCTTTGTCGAACTCACATCACTTGGTTGAAGAGAGTTGATACCAAACAGATTTGTTGTTCCTTTACTTGTTTGGAATACGAACCAAAGGAATTCTTCCAAGTACGTGACTTATTCATAGGTCGGAGGCACGGGAATACATACGGAACTAGGTGAACTATAGGTTTAGTTGCTTAGTCTCAACTATACGAATTTGGTGTAATTTTGTGTAGCGGCTTAATCATGAGAGTATTCAATTCTGGACAAGGTCCCGGGGTTTTTCTGCATTTGCGGTTTCCTCATTAACAAAATCTTACTGTGTCATTTACTTTTATTTCCGCAATTACAATTGTTGTTATTATAATTTAAAGTAAATTACACAAACGTTAATTCCTATTTACTTGATAACAATCCTATTGTGTTTGGTTAAGTCTAAACCTTTTATCAAGTAAACATACTTCGTTGTTGTATTGTCTCGATCTCGTATCCATAGACGATCACACGAAGTGTGAACCGATTAGTTGCATTGTCTCGACTCAGTCCATAGACGATCACTTTCAGAAAAAGTACTTATAGGTAGGAAAAGTTTTAGCTTGAGGTATATTTGGGTACCCTCGCCTTTTCATCAACGGTCTAGCTAGTGGTTATAAGTTCCCTTGGATTGTAGTTGGAGATCTTAATTTCATAACTAGAATGGAAGAAAAATTATGAGGAAATAACCCTTATATAGAGCTGAACTAGATGATGTCAATAATCATTTGGACCTTCTAAATCTTACTGATATTCCCTTCATATGATCTCCTTATACTTGGAGTAATAGAAGGAATGATAGCTCTTTAATCCTAGAGAGACTAGATAGAGCCCTAGGTAATGATATGTGGTTTAAGGATTATCCTAATAGTGTAGTGTATCATTTAATACCGTATGGGAGTGGCCATTGCCCTATTCTGTTTGTTAGTGCTAAGGATAACAATCCAAATTGGAAGCCTTATCGTTTCAACAAGCGTTGGTTTCTTGATAATGGTTGTTTTGATCTAATTAAACAAAATTGGAGTGTGAACATAAATGGGTCTCATGCTTTTAAATTCACTAAGTCCCTGCAAAATGTAAATTTCATTATTAAAGATTGAAATAGCAATAAATTTGGGATTTCCATATCCAAATTAGAGATATTCAATCTCAAATTGTTCTGTTGTCTTAACCTGCTCAAGATAGTAAAAATAGGAACAAAATTACTGATCTGGAGTGTTAATTGTCATTGGTTGTGTATTTGTAACCAGATATTGAAGCGCTCGCGTATCAGATTCCATCCAGTCGAACCACCAAATAGTAGCGCACTCAAGGTATAACCTAATCAGAAGTTTTGCGTTATGTGAACTTAGGTTGATCCTAGTAGTTAGACTCTTAGCGCAAGGTCCAATTACTAGTGTTGTCTTCAAACATGATTGCTCCACAGAATACCTCTGCAAGGTCTCACAATTCTCTACTTGTGTACGAGATGCACAAAAATTACATATGCCTCCAAATCTCTACTAGCAATAGAACTTATCTAATGAACATTAGATATACTAAAGACAAATGATAAGATGATAACTTGAACGATCGACCGTTAATGACTCAGATGACCGATGATAGCTATTCAAGTGACCAACGGTGACGTATTCCAGTGCCGATGACCGGGTTCCGGCCAATTTCAGACGACCTATTTTACACATAATTTCATAAGAGTTAGATCACTCACTGGCTTGGTGGATTATTGTTGGACACAGACTTTGGGCTAGAATGAAGAATTCAAGGTTTGACCTAATTTTGGAAATTGTATCCTTTTGGAAATTAAGAAATATATAAAATAGAGGAGGCTCTCTGGAACTAGCCACACCTCCTCCTTAGGGAGAATTTCTTCTACTTGCTTTCTAGGGTTTCATATGATAGTTTTCTTCTTTGATTTTTATGATGATTTCCAAAAACACAAGTAGTAGTTAATTTTCATTTGGTTAAGGATTAATTTGATTTTACATTACATGATTTTTGGTTTGATACATTAGTTTTGTCACAATATTATCGATTATGATTCTTAAGAAACATCGAATGTATCATTTGATAGTTTATTTTGTCAAGTTGCAAATTGGTTGAGCTCACATTCATATCTATAGCTAGTTTACGCAAAAGTGATACACCTTGAATACAAGTGGCATAAATATGGTTATAGCTTATAGTGATATATCCTTGTAATCATATGTGAACCATAACCTTTGGTAAGTCGGATTAGTGCGCTTTCCATGTTCGATTGCATTGATTACCCTAATTTCATGAATCTTAATGCTCTTTGAGAATTGAACTTGATTAGTGCTTTTACACGTTAAGTTGTTCTCTTGGTAGAATTCATATTCGCATCGTATAATGTAACTATTAATTAAATCAGGAAATTTGCGCGATATTCTTATGATCATGGTATTCTAGGGCTTTTCATAAAAACGAGATTAAATATCAATTATCATTGTCGAGACAAGAACATGTTTGTGAATGAAACGAAATCCTTGACTGATATTTTTACTTGTTTGATTTGCTTGTTTATCTTTTTGTTAGCTTTTAGTGTAGTTTAGTTTAGATAAAATCAGAAAACCCCCTTGTTCTATATAGGAAATCGAAGCATACAACAATCCAAGACCTCTCTTTGGGTACAATCTTTTCTTACCTTTGTTTCATAATATATTTTGAGTAGTGAGAAAGCAATATCAATTTCCACGGACAACACACTGCGACATGCATCACTACTCCTTAAAAACATTTGGGGAAAGTGCTTTTTTATATGAATTATCTGATATCAATATTTAGTTTTGCTCAAACTACCTATAAAAATTACATTCTCGAAAGGCTTAAAAGGCTAGGATCACGAAAATAAAATCCATCGTAAAATATTACAAGAGGTGAATCCTTACCCACTTCAACTTGAAACCCAAAGACATTACTACCACGGACGTAAGCATATGCATACAACTTCTAACGGAATGCTATTATCTTCTCCAAAGAAAAGTAATTTTCATAAGATCCCTGGGGTGGATAAAAATGCTCTTTGAATGCCCAAGATCTTGTTTTTGGAGGGTTATTCTGAGTCACGTTAACATAGACCTCCACACCATTAATGGTAGGGTTCTCCACCAATTTCCTGCAGCTATTGCCCAACTCTAAGTCTAAATATTGCAACTTGTTGACGTCATCAAAAAGAACTTGTTCATGCTTCTTCCACGCAAAAGGTGCAATTACTTCGATCTAAAGAGGGAGGAAATGTACACTTTAGTCTTTGGAAATTAAAACAACACAAAATTGGTTAAAAAGACCAAAATCAATAATTCTTGGGTGAAAAAAACATATAAAATTTGATAGCTAGGATGTAAACAGCTAGGATGTAAAAATAGAACCATGTTTCATCTTACTATTTTTTTGGTGTCCATTTCACCCATACTAATTTTTACTCGTCCATTAGAACCATGTTTTAAAAATATTTGGACAAATTACCCATTTTCCGTTAAAACAATCCATATCATTCATTCTAGAAAAAGAAAAAAAGGTAATCGAAATACAAAATAAGGAGAGAACTAAAAAAACTATACTCACATAGATTTCAGCTGGACCGAGTTTGTATACTCGGTTGATGAGACAATTTGTGATCCCAAGAGCATAGATTCCTCCAAAATCCATCTCCTTCACGGCGGTCTCAAATAAATCCTCTAACCTATTTTCTTCGGCATCAAAACTTCTATACATATTTAAGATGTGATAGGGTGCTTTTCTATTTAGTGGCCTGAAAACTAGAAAATTTTGAAGGTTTGTGGTGAAGGATTTTGCAGAAAAGGGAAATGAAAATTACGGTTTATAATAACGATCAAAGTTGAAGAAGACTTCATATCAATGATTGGTTTTGAAGAGCCATAGTAGACTTTCGAAATTGCTAGTTTAAGTACAAGTTAACTACACAATTGAATAATCAGGGGCGCTAATTTCAACGGTTTGATTTTTCTAGATTGTCCAAAATCTTATCTAAAATTCAGCCGAATGGAGTCAAACAAGTTTGAACTTTGAATACATTTAGTTAAGGTTTTCCCTATTTTCCATCCCCATTTTTCCTATTTCCCATTCCCTTCACAATTGTTAAAATCAATTTACTTTGCAATTCAGAATTCTCCTATGTACCACTTATTAAAAGTTCAAATTAAGTATGACTATAACCATTATGACTTTTATTTGTCTTCTTGTTCATGAATCATTGAAAATCCCTCTTTCCATCGAACAAAACTAAGAATATTATAATTATTATAATTCTATAAGCAATTAATCAGTAAACCATTATTATAGAATATCCATTAATGGAAATCTAGAGAAAGTATCTAATCCCTAATTCAATCGGGCTATGTTAATTTCATTGGATCCCATTTTATGAGCAAGGTTCGGAGTTGATTAATTAATTTAATTAATCATATAAGCAGGATAATCTTAAGAATATGATCATATAATAGCAAAGTATCACTACCAATTGCACCTGAACTAGTCGTGTATGTGTGCTAAGCAAATCACACCGTTTACAGTACTATGTATATACAGTAGGGTTTACTTAAAAGATAGTAACAGATGCCACAGTTAATAGCACATGCTTCCAATTTTAGTATATGATTCCATAGCTCCCAAGCTAGTGTATGATTCAATCGGTCCCGTGTAAATCATAATACATGTTCCAACTATTCTTAAGTAACATGATGCCCTAGTCTCCTCGTCCACAATTTTTAATATTTAACCAATATCACACACCAAAATTTCCCCTTCTCTATTTTCACTGAAGGTGTTGATAATCATGGAGATGGGGTAGAAGATATAGTGGTCGGTGGTGGAGATGAAGGTGCGATTTATCAGCTAAGTTTTTTTTTGATTAGTTTTAGGGTGATTTTAATATTGGGTGTAAATAAAAAGTCAAAAGATAGGATTTAGGATATACGTAGTATAAAATTTGAAATGGGTGATACTTAGGATAATTATGATAGGAATTATGAGGGATGGAAAATAGGGAAAACCGTAGTTAATGAGTGATTTTATACTGTATAAAATCTAAGAAAAAGTCTAGTCTGGATATACGTTTATAAGGGTAAGGGATTAAGTAGAGATTATGAACATTTTCATGGAAAGTTTAAGAAACCTGTTAGGAAACAGCTTACTTCTTAGGCCTCTGGTTTGTCTAAGCCAGACATTTTGCAACATTAATGTTATTTTGATCGATACTTGGAACTATTCTTTTGTTGTTGTTGTGGTGATTTCATTTGATCGGACTTCCATGTCAAGATTCCCAGTAAACATTTTTAACTTGATCCAATTTGTTGTTGCTAGTCAGTTGATTTTTTATCTCCAATTTGCTGCTCTCGCACATGGTCTTGGTGAACTAAAAAGAGTCGTATCACGTATGAATGGTTTGCCATTGCGGATACCACTGTCAATTTGGAAGTGATTACTTTGATGCGCACTTCTATTGCGATTTAGTTTACAAATATATGCACTTTGGTACAATAATCCAAGCCAATCTGTGTTTTGTAAGCGAGATGTCTTCAAATTCACATACTTGGTAGAATAGTCGGACACGGCACAGCTCGTCTTTTGGAATGTGCATGCATAAGCTTTGAGAATGTTGCTTCATCTTCTCGCAGAGCCGGTATTGAACATTACTTAGCGCATCAGGATTTAAGAGCTACTTGAAAGTTGAAACCAGAGAAGGACCGGAGATGTGTGTTAGTTTGTCTGTGAGTTTGGCCTGGAGAAGATTTCACGCTTTCAAAATCGCTATTGCACGAAATTTCAATGTTCTTGATGCTAGGAAATGAAATGAAAATGGTGAAAAAATTGTCAAAAAAAAAATGAACTCCAGAAGCTGAAAATGGCCGACTGGCGGTGAGTCTTATAACTCAATAAAAATGAACGGTCTGAATTTATGCGAAACTGTCCCCAAAATTTGTTTTTACATTGTAACAGAGACTGATAATAGATCAAAATGAGCTTTCTGAATTTATCTATTTTTGCTAATTTACAGATAAAATGGATTAAAAAGCAATTAAAGGGAAAATAAAAATTGAAACTAAATTATTGCAAAACTTTAATCATAATTTCAGTGCTAACGGAGAACATATATTATGATAAGTGGGAAATACAAAAGAACTATTCAAAAAGAGCTATTTAGATTTCTTCCATCGTCGACTCTCTGTAACTGCATAAGTACTTTTACCACATGGAATTCTTCACACCATTCTATCCGATTTTACTTTTAGAGATTCCAGAACAGAAAAAACAAACAGGTTAAGTTTGGATCTAAGATAATAGATCCATACTTCTGGACCATAACTGTTTCCCTTAAAAATCTTTGTGTTGGAAGAAAATTTTACTTTACGGAGAGGAAAAATCATTGTGTGGAATATTGGTGTAGTAATTGAAGCTGTTGAAATCGGCAGCCATGACTGGATTGTGATGGGCTGATGGTAATAATCTGAGGGAGATCTGTTTGTTGTTTAGGGTTTTCTTTTCTTTCAGAGACGGTGGAGGCTGTAGGTGGCGCAAAAGAGGGAAAACTTTCCTATTTATAAGGCTTTTAGACTCTGCCAACTGAAATTAGGGTTATTCGTGATCGTTGATTTTTCGATTTAACGTTTGGTTTGCAATTTCCACATGTATTTTTGGTACATGTGGAAACCTTCACAAGGTTTTAGGACCAGGACTAGCATTTGATGCAAGTTTCGAAGTGCAAGAAATGAATTCCATATGAAAATGGAGACAAAAATTCACAGTACTGGTAAATAAAATTATATCTTTTAAAAACACTAAGCCAGAAATGACTGACCGGTGGCGAGTCCACCTCAATACAAATGAAACGCAGTATGATTCTATGCAAATCGGTCCTTAGAAACTTTGACACCAAAAAGGATCGGCTTTAGGCCTCAGAAACGCAGGACCGGGCCTGCCACCATCTCCATAGGCTTAATTAAGGGAAAGTCATGGCGTGATGATTAACTTCCTCTGGTGGATGAAATCCAAGCACCGTTGGTGGTGGCCAACGCGGAAACAACACTAAGAAGTGTCATACTTAGAGGTGGTGGAAATTTCTCTGTCTCTAGTCGATATGACTTTGACTAGTCAACGGTCTATATCACTATGATTTGCCTAAAAAAAATTAACTTTACTTGAACTCTCGATGAAATCATTTGCATTCTATCCTATGATTTGTGAATCATTTTTAGAAAATCTAGACATTTGTCCCGACAAAAATAGAGATGATATGTATAAGTTGCTTTGCGGTAAAACTTTGAAAATCTTCTATCGGCCAGCTAAAGAAAAGACGGCTCCGTCACTGGGACAAGATATATGGTTGTAAGTTTTAAGCTT
Organism: Papaver armeniacum; assembly: GCA_023531295.1. Classification (NCBI taxonomy): domain Eukaryota; kingdom Viridiplantae; phylum Streptophyta; class Magnoliopsida; order Ranunculales; family Papaveraceae; genus Papaver; species Papaver armeniacum. The sequence goes on from JAJJWW010013222.1 coordinate 38,512, forward strand.
TTACTACTTGTCAGCATCATGTCGGAAACTGAAACTAGCGAGACAAATAAACTTAATTATTAATTGAATCAAATAAATTCATAGAAATAATAACAAGAATCACACATTTTGAACAATAACATGGAAAGTAAACTCATTCTCTGCTTTTGAGAAAATTAAAAACGGCCTACAAAGGAGATAACTGCTGGATTACTTTTTGTATACCAGTAAAAAGTTGTTGTACAGGACCCTTGTTCTTCTTATATGCCTCAACTGCTTCTCTTGTGTTTCGTTCGTCCTCTGTCGCCACCGCCAAAGTCTTTACAGAAATAAAATTTTCTATATGACTAAAAATGCGATCCCAGTGACATCCATCATATGATTCATATCCATCATCACTAGGAATTTTCACTTCCTTAAATTCTTCTAAATGCACATTGTAATACTGGATACCATAATCATTGTCTTCCTTGTTGTACAACCACCAATACATAATCACCTGGTTAGAAAAATTCATAACACGAGTAGTAGCAGGAGGAGCAGGATTGTCCAACTTTCTTGGAAGATTAAACTTAATAGTTTCCTTAACCCAAACTTGGTTGATTGTGTCTTTCAATATATAGAATGCAAGCTTACCTTGATAAGGATTGATTTTCTCCATCCTTAATATGAGTTAATATGAGTTATGTAGTATGCTTACTCCTTATATAGTCCTAAGAAATATTTGGCATGCAAAATTAATTCAAAAGATATACTTGTAATATTTTTCTCCTTACGGATCATGAAGAAGATAATATGCTGGTAACGTCTTTGGTGTGGTCATACAGTCCAACTCCTGTCAGTGACCCTATTTTTAGGGGAACAACTGTACCTTCTAGAAAACCTTCAGCAAACTCCTAAAAGATCTACTTCAATATACTCGAAAAAAGAACATTTATAATGCCTCAATTTCTCACCTGGGTAACAGGAGATTGATGTTTTACAGATAACTTCTCATCAAATCTGTTACATGAGAAACTACCAAATATGTTAACCACAAAACATACTCAATTAGAGAATAGGAAAAAATAATAATCAAACCATGCGTTTATACGATCGCCAATTAAATCTCACACCTCTCTTCTCGTTTCACAATATAAAGCACTAACAACACCAGTGTCTCTTAATACCCGCATACTCAAATGGGTTTTCTTCTGTCCAACATTTGACAATTCTGAACTACAGCGAGAAGTTGTACCGGTTGATGTTCTCATTTGCAGCTGAAAAACATAATGCACCAATAGCTTACCATAAAGAATCCAGGTTTCCGAAGAGGTTCATTTGCTTTTATAGAAATTATGCTCGTAACTTATTGGTAGCGGGTATTTATATGGTTGTTGCAACAGTTGCTATGAGTAAGCACACAAACCACCATTCCGGCAGATGCCCATACTTGCTCGTTAGTCACAATATAGCAGGAAGCAAGTATTTGATAACCATGATTAAAAAAAAAATAGAAGGTTTTGTAGTTCTTACTTATTGTAGGTAATGTCCACACCAACGACGTCCAATTCACGTCAGGTTAAGATTCGGTGTAAACAAAGTGTAATGAATTATTTAGGCACAAAAGTTGATGATATATTGTGTACCCACGTTTTTGCTAACGTCGTTATTAATGGCGTTAAATATATGGTGTAAACAGAGTGTAATCCAGTTTTTAATGTCTCAACCAATAGAGTTCCGCCACTTGTCCTCTCCAGAATTGCTCTGTGTGAAAGCTTTTATCTAATTTAATTTGAGGGGGATGTCATACTCACCGTGCACGTGGGAGCTCATATGACTTAGTGTTTTAAAGGAGGGGAGATTTCCACAATCGGTAGTTTCATGATGTTTATGGCCTACCGATTATACAATCGGTAGTTTCATAATGTTTATTGCCTCCCGATTATGGTAATAGCCCCAAATTCGAAATTTTCAAAAACCAATAGGAATTTTAGATTTTTATTTCCACAACCAGTAGTTTCATGATGTTTATTGCCTCCCGATTATGGTTGTAGCCCCAAATTTAATTATTTCAAAAACCAAAGCTATGAAGAAAAGAACATAATCACAATCGGTAGACAATTTTTTTCTTCTAAACTACCGATTATGAAGGGACATATAAGTATTTTTAACCTATTTTGTCATTTTGTGTCCCCTAAAATGCCGGGCATAAAAGCCAAGTTTTTATCGTAGAATATTGCAACAAAGAAAAAGACTTTCTAGACAGTAAATCATCACAACAATATCAATCGGTTTTCCTTATTATATAGAAAACTTTCATAGTACTCTGAACCTTGCCTCAACTAATTTTTCTCCATGAGTTTTAACTTTCTTCCAAGCGAGCTGTTTGAAATATCTTCCCACCAGGCATTCACATTCTTCCTGTCCTTGACAAGATAACCCTTCCCTGCCTCATTCATCAAAATCTTTGAATCCGGGAGGTGGCCTGTGTCAGCGAGGCCGAATGAGTCTCAAAGAAGATAACCTATTTCTTGGACAATTGTTCTTCGTATATATCGAGAACTTTTCTGAGTTTCTCTTCACTAATACCTACTAATTCGAGCAAAAGAGTTTGACCCATTCGAGGAAGTATCACCACTTGAAATACAATAGTATATATCGGTTCATTGAAATTGTGTGCTTCAACTCAAGCCATTGATCTACCAAAGCTCGTTCCTCTAGTGTTTTTGCCCAACAAGTTTGTTCCTTGATCAAAGATATTTAGTCACAGTAGTACCTTATGATTGCCCTTGATTCTCAAAATATCAAGAAGGAGCCAATCACTTCAAAATGGTACATTTACAAGAGGAATCTTTTTGTTAAATTTGGCAGCCTAATGAAAATGATTTTAGATTCTTACCAAAAAGTCTAAAATCTCCATCCTCTACTACAGCACTTGACCAAATGGCTGAAAAAATGAGAGTTACAATCCATCAAGTTAAATTCATCAAGAAACGAAAGCATTTGAACACAAAGTGAGCTATAGTATTTAGTAAATGCTAGTAGTAGTTACTAGCAAGAAATGAGCAATATATTGTTGTTTACTTTACCTGTTTCACAAGGAATTCGGCCTTTTGTGTTCTCGAGTTCAAGGCGGATGGTTTCGACCTCAAGTCAATTTCTTTTCGAAAAGACAAGCCATGACTCTTTGTGGACAAGTCTTAGGACCATAAATTTTCACCACCATCTTTATTCCAAATTTTGTTAACTCTGAGTTTCTCACAATCAAAAAATAAAAAAATAAAAGTTGTATCTTAAATTCGTTTTCTTTCAAAATCAATATGAATACACAACTTGGCTAGACCATGCTATTTATAATAAGCAAAACTCTTAGATAGTTAGTGAATGTGGTGGGTAATAATAGTCAGACGTCCGGGTAAACATATGTGGTTGTCACATGATTTGAATGTGGGGACATTTCTATCCCCCATGCAAAAATTCTTGATGCATCTCTCGTGGTTGTTTAGACACCACGTTTTGGTGGTTGAGAACTATTGCTACTACGTATGTCCGTTTTCCGTTTTACTTGAATGATGCCGTGCGTTGCACAGAACAAATTGGTCATTCCTATCCAAGTAATTTCAGTTGGTTCCACCTATTTGCCACCAATAGAAACACCCTTGGATCTAAAAAAAATATTAAAAGAAAAATTTAACTTCGTAGTTTTGAGCAATAGAAACACCCTTGGATCTAAAAATAGTAACTTGAATTTATAATTTGTATAAATTATAAGATTACGGACCTAGAAGAGAGATCTTAGACTTAAGTTCATCAAGTTCGATTCTCAATGAAGAAGAATCATCAAAAACTACTTGATGATCATCGATTAACCTGAATCCTCCCTAATTACGAAAATTAATGTGAAAAAATCGTTAACAACAAGAACTTTGAAGTCGCCATTTTCCGGGAGAGAGACAGAGTGTGAGGGAGAAAGCCAGCAAGAGAGACAGAGAATGGAATGGAAGAAGGGGATAAGGTTAGGGGTCTTCCTTCTATGGAGAGGCAAATTAGAGGCCGTTGGATGACATAGTGAAGAAACAAAATTGATGGATGAGGTTTAGCTCATTTTCCACTTCACAAAATTTATGTGCCACGCGTCCATGGGACATTAGTCCACGTTACCCACCAAGGCCCCATTTCATAATAACTTTGGGCGTAACTTTTCCTATAAAAAAAAAAAAATCAAAACTTTTCCTATAATCAATCCGTATGAGCTTTCCTTGTTAGTTTATATCCGTAGGATTATAGATTTTAGTTTTCTATTGGTTAGAACAATCTCATACGGATCCACATGGATTTGTGTTTCTTTCAATTAGATTTGTGTTTCTTTCATAAGGCATCCATCCGTGGATGGTGAAGTTTCTTATTTCGGAATACTTTCATTTTGATAGGAATGTATAGTTTTATACGAGAACATGTCACCAAAAATTAGCTTCATATTCATTGTTGGTTGGGCTCGGTAGAAAAAATGACGCTAAATGTGATGATTATGTCAATATAACCATGTCAACGGATCCTACCCCATTTTGGTTCCATGCTAATACATTTAGTGTTTTGAGTGTATATTTTAAAACCATATATAGTACGTGAGGCGGATTTAAATTCATATTTCTAGCGGTTAAGGTTTCAATATAGATTTTAGTTAATAAATGCTAGCAAAAAATAAAAGGAGTACGAAAGTTACTTCTAATGGGTAAAAGATCCTTTGACATTTCTTAATTGATTAACGTGCAACTTGTGACATTTGAATTATGTATAACGTGTACCATTATGTATATACTCTACAATGACATTTCTTAACTGATTTTTTAGTTAATAAAATCAAGTCGTATCCAACAAACAAGGATGGATGTATCTGTGAGGAGTTAAGAATTTTTTTGGGGGACAAATATGTATAGGTATAGTAGTTTTGTCAGAAAGCGGGTGGCCGAAGGTCGCAAATTTTTTTAGGCCTTGGTATTTTCCTTCAAATGATGTCACCAAAATATCCAATAAGTTGTTAGATGTTTAGATTTATGGTTGGATTTAATATTTTGATATTTTTTACTTCTTTCCTACGTAATTTTGATATTTAAGCCAAGTTTTGTACGATAAGTACCTAATATCGTAGTTTTTAAAGTGTATAGTAAAGGATTCAAGGCTCTCTATCTAATATACAAAAATATGGGGAAAATAGTTAAATACTTAAATTTTCTGCCTAAAATGGTAATTATGCAAAGCCTAATTATGTAATTAGGAAATTCTAGGAGGCTAGTCGTCTCTAGACTACATGTAGCTCGTTCTGGATGTATCTACTTAATTGGAAATAAATAAAATAAATATTACATCTTCGTGATTTTTATTACACGTATTTAATTGTGCATTCAAAACCAAAACGACTCTTTAAAAGACACACGTGTCAACCTTTCTCTGAATATTGTCTCACTTAACTTTGTTACTCTTCTGGATGAACTGGAGACGAAATATATCGTAATTGAACATCACAAAGTTCAAAGATTACCAAAGTTAGATATGAGTTTCTCGTTGAATGGACTAGAGACGAAATATATCAATTGAACATCACAAGGTTCAAGGACTACTAGAGTTAGACCTAAGTTTCTAGTTCGGATGAACTAGAGACGAAATATATCGAAATTGAACATCACAGTTCAAACATTACCGAGTTAGACTCGAATTTCTAGTTGGATAATAGAAGACAAAATATACGAGAATTGAACATCACGGGTTCAAAGATTACCAGAGTTAGTCTTGAGTTTCTCGTTCGGATGAACTAGAGACGAAATATATCAATTGAACATCACGAGTTCAAAGATTACCGAGTTAGACCTCGAGTTTCTCGTTCGGATGAACCGGAGACGAAATATATCGAGAATTGAACATCACGAGTTCGAATATTACTGTGAGTTAGACACAGAATTTCTAGTTCGGATGAACGGGAGACGAAATATATTTAATTGAACATATTACCCTTATTGAAAAAAAAAAAGTGGAATAAATATTATGAAGACCGTGAAAATGACCATACTACCCTTATCGAAATAAGTAAAGTAAATATTACAGAGATAGTGAAAATGACCATATTACCCTTATTGGAAATAAATGTAATAAATATTATGGAGACTCATGAAAATGACCAAACTACCCTTATTGAAAATAAATATTACATACCGTGAAAATGATCATATTACCCTTATTGGAAATAAGTGCAATAAATATTATGAAGATTTGTAAAAATGACTCAACTACCCTTATCGGAAATAAATAAAGTAAATATTACATACACGTGAAAATGACCATATTACCCTTATTGAAATAAGTGTAATAAGTATTTGAGACTGTGAAAATGACCCAACTACCCTTATCGGAAATAAATAAAGTAAATATTACATACTGTGAAAATGACCATATTACCCTTGTTGGAAATAAGTGCAATAAATATTATGGAGACTATGAAAATGATCGAACTATTCTTATTGAAAATAAGTAAAGTAAATATTACCATTGTGAAAATGACTATATTACCCTTTATTGGAAATAAGTGCAATATAATAAATATTATGGAGATCGTGAAAATGACCAAACTACCTTTATTGAAAATAAATAAAGTAAATATTACATACTGTGAAAATGACCATATTCCCCTTATTGAAAATAATTGCCATAAATATTATGGAGAGGGTGAAAATGACTAGACTACCCTTATCGGAAATAAGTAAAGTAAATATTACTGATTATGAAAATGACCATATTACCTTTGTTGGAAATAACTGGAATCAATATTATGGAGATTGTGAAAATGACCAGACTGCCCTTATCGGAAATAGGTAGAGTAACTATTAATTTGTGCCTCTCTCAAAATTATCTAATGTCGGTTGACCTCACTAGATTTCAACGATCTCTACGATTATTTATCTTTTGTAGAATATCCATCAACCTTAGTCAATCGTGTCCGACATCGCTCGAGGCCTTACTCCATTTCTTTTGGATTCCATGGGTTTAATTATATGGTTATCTTTTGGTTCAAACCAAATTTTCATCAACTTCACTTAATTACACTTGTTATCCCTCATCTTACCCGATATCAGTCGTCCTTACTCAACTTCTCCCAAATTCTAACGGTTTCTTTAGTTGTTGGTAAATTTTTGAACCAAATGTCCATCGACTTTAATTAGCCAATTCCGCATGTTATCTATTATCCAATATCGCTGAACCTCACTAGATTTCTCCGAGATTCCATGGGTTTATATGGTTATCTATCAATTCATATCGAATTTCATCAACTTCACTTTCGCTTGTAATCAGTCATCTTACCTAATATCAATCGGCCTTACTCAATTTCTTCCAATTTTATCGATTTCTCGAGTTATCATTAATGTAACCGAATATCCATCGACATTAATCATTTTCATCTGCGTTTTTTCTTTTTTTTTTTTTTTTTGAAGGGATTTTCATCCGTTTTCGATCAATTTACCCGATATCGGTCATATACGTCGCATATGGTGCAAATCTAAGATCCACACATATTAATTAGAAATGGATCCGTATGATTTTAACCCGGCCAATAGGAAACCAAAAACCATCTAATCAATAGAGATGGATCCGTATGATTTAAACCTGGCCAATGGGATATGAACGACTCAAATAAATTAGAGACGGATCCGTATGATTTTAACGTGCCCAATGGGAATGCAATGACTCTAATCACGTGGATTACCAACTTGTCCGATAGAGGCAAAACTGCCGGTCAAAAATTCCGGGGGAACTTGATTTAGCGAGAATGTTGGCCCCTTGGTTTCATTTTTCGCCGTGCAAATATTTTGAAACCCAAGTTTCCACTTACATTAAAACTCAAAACTTTACAACTTAATTCCATTATTTTCTCTTTCAGAAAACCAGATCTCTGGTCACCATTCTTCTCCTCTTTTAATTAGTTCCCTGACCTTTACTTTCTTTCTCCGCCTAACAATTTCCACCAATTTTCTCATACGGCAAACGCTATTAAAATTTCCAAAATCCATATTATGAATCTATGATGCTGGACTTCGTAGTTTCAGAGAGATTGTTACTTGACCCCTAAACTTTTTTGGTCGATTTGATGATATACCATTAAAATCTCCAAAATCCAGGTTATGATGCCGGACTTCGTCGTCTGAGAGAGATTGTTAATTCATACTGTAAATTGGAAATTAAGGGTTTAACTGTGTATGCTTTTCTCTAGTGACAATTGAGTTCCACTTCAAGTTAGTTTCCTGACATTCCATACCTGAACTTACCATCGCTTATAACCTGTTTGAGAAAACTACTCTACGAGTTTTCTCTTAGATATGGTTAATACTAATATTGGGTTTTTCTTCAAATTGAACAACAGTAATTTTATTTTTGTGCTTTGGCGTCGAATCCAACTTGAACAGCATTATACAATACCTAATCTACAACTAATAAAGCTGGCCCAAGGATTACACACCACTTGCTTTCTCTTGGTCATATCTCACATGATGAGTAATTGAGGTTTAACCGACCATAGATTCTTTAGTTGGCAGTCCTTAGTCCCTCAAAGTAAATACCAGCTCAATTACTTTTGTAGTTGCTCTTGTTTACTCGATTAAAATATGGAGCGACCACATACTTTTGGTACTCGCTGAGAGTAAGTGGATATTAGGTGAAAAAGCAACCAAACTTTCGGGTGGTCGGAAATTTGATTGCTCGATTGTTAAAGCAACCAAAATTTTGTGTTCTTGCTATGATTTTGGTCGCTTAAGCTGTCTTTCTTGTAGTGCTTGTATAACATAAACACCCTTTGTACTCCAATGGCTCCAGCGGATACAAGTTGGTAAATTCTTCATCATCACTGGGAAACTTAATTATTTGAAACTTCTCAACTTGGAGATCGAATGATACCAAAGAAACACGTTCATCCTTTTTCATCTCATAAAAAAGAGGGTTCCGTTGCATGAGATGGGTGGAACTCTCTTCCTGCCGGGACATTCAAAAAAACGTTCAGGATGTTGTTTTGGCCATGGGTTATGAATTTGTCTCCATGGTTTTTCTACCTAGTGTAAGGACGTAATAGTAATAATTATATCCTTCCTTGTAGCTTTTTGTTATACAGATCACCTTATATTCGTTGTTGAAGAGGTTGTATCCAAATAGAAATCTGAAAATATGTTGACCCGCCCTACCATCCAAACGGGAAACAATGGTTAACTTCTCAAGCCTGCTTGGGTTACAAATCTCAAGTGAGAAATGCACCCATAGAAACTGACACAAGTCCCAGTACAAAACTAGTCCATTAACTTCCCCAAACACATACTTGTTTTG
>JAJJWW010013223.1:0-18877 GCA_023531295.1 Papaver armeniacum
TTAGCAGTTCCACATATTGTCGGAGAAAATGAGTTTTTAATGTTTTTAATTAAAACCGCTGAAAAAAAAAAAGTCTGGATCCGATACTTTTCCTTGTTTTTGTTTCAACATTACACTCAAAAGTACGATCTCGGGAAGTTAGAATTTTTTTTGGTTTTCTTATTATTTTAACTGCACTACGATTGAGGTATATTTAAATCTTTCCTATTTCTAATCCCTCTTTTGTCAGTAACAGAAAAAGAAATATTTAACTATTGATTGATCGCTAAAATTTAGATCTTTAATATAATATGATGCCTATCTTTTAACCTATGAGTGTTGTATGTGAACGATGATTGATTGGTCTCTTGTTTTACACGCTATTTGTAATTTGATGATTGGTAATATATAGGAATGAATCAAAATATATAGATGATAATAATAAAATAATAGTTTGTTTTCTAGTACTTGTGTGTTTAATCTGTGCATGGGTACGGCGACTTTCTCAATCTGATCTATATGTATTATATAAACTCATCAATATCTTGTCTTTTTATGAATATGAATATATTAAACATTTATCATATATATATATATATATATATTATATTATTATATTGATGTGATTTTGTATGTAAAAGATCTGGCATGTATTGGCTTATGTTCTCTTTATACAGATACTATATATATTTTATCTATTGATTGTGCTGTGTGTGAACGAATATTATGCCTTGACTGGTTGTAGTTTTGAGTCAAAATGACACTTTTTATTTTGATTTTATTATTTTTATATAATTTTATGTATGTGCGTTTTTTCAAGATGTTACCATATGATAGATACATACTTAGCTTTATCTTTTAGGGTGTCTAGTTCATATGTATGTACTGTTTGACCATCATATGTCTTCCCATCATATGTCTGATTTGTGATTGAAGATTCCTTATCGTTTCTGGTGGTTTGATTGATTGTAACATGATTGCCTTCAATGTTGCTAACTCGTGTGATACAAATCCGAACGCATGTCTTTGTGTATAGTTTTTAAATTTTCGTTTTTGTTTTCCTCTTTATTTGCTTTAAATGTCTTGATTGATTTTGGAAATAAATATTAAAATAACTTATTTTTATTTAATAGTCTCTTTAATTCATTTATGTGTAACGTATGCATGTGTCTTTAATGCTAAAATAATAAATTTGTCTTTAATGATATGTGTAACGTATGCATATGTATTTATTTGTATCATTATTTAATTCATGTGTCTTTACCAACCAGAAGCTTTGTATAATAGTATATTAAAATTAATCCTACGAAACATGATATTTATATAAAATAATAATAATAATAATAATATTATTAGATAACGATTATTACACTAACTAGTTGGAAGCCTAACAAGCTAAGCTCCAACAACATACTACTACATTAATTGAACATGTTGTTGTGCTAGCCTACCAACGGGCCTCATGGGGAACCTTGCCAAGGGGAGCGAAACCGGCGGGAGGGAAGATTGTGTCACTGAGGGCAAACTAACACTTACCTTCCATGTTACTTCTGCAATATCACGCCATTGGGGACTCGAACCCAGGACCTCTGGAGCGCATTAAACTTTGGGGAACGGGGATGACCAGCTGAGCTAGGGGCCCGTTCTTATTATTAATTAATAATAATAATAATAATAATAATAATAATAATAATAAAAGCCCCTAGAGGCAATCTTTATAATAATAATAATAATAATAATAATAATTTTGTCAAAATTAAAGAATTAAAATAAAATAAATATAATCAAACAAAGCTCTTGGTTGGTAACCTATCGACAAGCTGGGCTCCAACTCCTCTTTGAATAAGCAAATGCCAAAATAATAAACTCCTAATTATGTAATTATGCCAAAATAATAATAAGAAATCACCAAAATAATAAACTCCTAATTATTAATTAATAAAAGAAAATGACACCCAATAATAGCTATGAGGCTTAACCTCTCTAGTCTCATGCCTTTGTTAATTCCTTAATTAATGCTAAGCATGCCTAATTAAGCCAAGTTCCACCTTAATTAATGTATAATTAATATTTATTTTATGAAGACAAACCAATAACAATTGTCACAATTTTTTTTCCATAAATACATAATGAGGTTCGCCAAGAGAAAATCTAAATCGAACTAGTGAATTACTTAAAAATACTCATTTATGTCAAATCACGAAATTACCCTAGATGTTAAAAGACAAAAATATCCTTAAGAATTGGACTGGATATTACAACCTCACACACGTCAAGAAATTTAGTCCCTACATTTTAGGTAACACATTTCAAAAAAAATAAATAAAAAAAATAAATTGATTGAAACACAATTAACATTTATTATTGTTTGCACAACAACTAGCTCCTAAAGGATCTAATTGCTGCTCTGATACCAAACTGATAGAGATATGATTCAAAAGACATTGTCTACTTTCCCTTTGTCATATGTTATTCTAGCCAACCAATACCGCATAGAAGTTGATAACAAGAGAATAACAACTTTCAGCAAGTTGATCAACTTATTGCGTGTGGCCGAAAACCAATGAAGTTCTAGCAAACAACAATGCTAGAGCCCCAGGGAAGAAGAAAATTCCGATGTTACTATGGCAAGGATAACAAGGGAAAACACCCCAAAGAAAAGAGGGTTAAAAATTTTTGATTCATATTCTCATGCTCCATACTCACGTGGGGATAATAACCACGTGGAAGAGGACAAATGGGTCATCGTGGAAATGGCCAGCAGGCGTGAAGGCCATGGGTGTGGGAGGCCATGGGCATGGAGGCTATTCAAATACCTGGTCTAGAGATGTTATGGAATCTAGTGGTAGGAAAACATTGTTGAAAAATCACATAAGAACTCCATGTCTAAGAAGGTCGAGGAATGACAATGCACCTTATTACAGTGTGGAATCTCAGGACATTGGTATCAACAATGCAAAGCTAGTTCAAGTAGCATCCATCTACAAAAAGTACAGGAATCTATAGATGAAGAAGCTCTTGTGTGGAAGAACATGATCATGACCGGATGTCAACTTGACCATTTCGGACTTCCAGGGCAAAAAGAACCATGCCCTTAACGAAACACCTGACTTTGATTGATTGTTATTTATTTATTTTTTAGTTATCCTTTGATCCTAAACACTTGTTTATTTTTGGTTTGTGGTTTATAAGACTTTGGTTTAATTATTTCTTTTGAAGACTTAAACTATGTTAGGTAGTCTTAAATTTTTTTTTTTTTTTGGTTGATGGATCAGTGGTTTTTAATTTTTATTGGTACTTATTATGCTTTGGATTTAATTTTACTATGATAATCTATTGAATGATTGAATTATGTATTGAAGTTTTCGAAGTACCATTTACTTGTAGGATGTCATCCTCAGAAGAGATTGAGTGCCTAGCTGATAGTGGCACCACACACACTATTTTAAGAAATAGGCAGTTAATTGTTGACTTAATTCCTTATAAATTCTCTGTGACTATGATGATTGGATCATCACAAGTGATCATTGTGCGAGGTAATGCTCTATTTTTGTTGCCAATTGGCACAATGATTAAATCCTGAAGCTCTATATGCACCAAGAGCTAATCCACCTTGTTGAGCTTCAAGATATCCGTGCAAATGGTTATCGTTTGGAAACTCACTGTGAAAATGGAATTGAATATATAAATATTATCTATAATACATGTGGAAGAAAACGCATTTTAGAGAAATTAATGAGTCACTCTAGTGGTTTGTACACTACTACTATTTGGATTATCGAATCACATGTTGTTACCAACGATGAACTGTTGAACAGTGACTTATACAATCTTTGGCACGAGCGCTTGGGGCACCCCAGGTCGTGATATGATGATCCGTGTTTTAAAGAACTCACACGAACATCCTTTCTTTCGAGTGAAAAGTAAAATGAGACAACAGACAATTACAATGCAAAGTAACAACGTCCGCCAGTCACTGCTATCTAAAGCAACTGATGTTCAACCGCTCTCTCATTCAACTTCTTGGACTTTTTCAAAGCACACCACTCATTTTGCAAAGCTTGTTCTTTAGCAAAGACAGGCGAGACCATCTTATGCTAAAGATACAAAACAAAACATTCCATTTTACAAAGAATACAAGGTGATATTTATGGACCTATACATCAGTGCGGACCATTCGGGTATTTTATGGTTCGGTAGATGCTTGACGTTGGTCACACGTTGCATTCTTGTCCACAAGAAATGCCGCCTTTGCAAAGCTCTAGCATAAATTATACGTTTGAGGGCTCACCACCCCGATTATCCAATCAAGTCTATCAGACTTGATAATGCTGGAGAATTTACATCTAAAGGATTTGATGATTTTTGTATGTCTATTGGAATTGACGTAGAGCACCCTGTACTCCCACGTACACACTCAAAATGGTCTTGCGTAAGCTACCATCAAAGGTTACGATGATAGCTAGGGCATTGGTTATGCGTTACAACACGCCTATTACTTCCTCGGGGTACGCCATTGCGGCAACATTACTTATAAGCTTTAGACCCACTATTACCCAACCATTTACTCGCGTACCGAGTTGGTAAGCTGACATGAGCCTGATATTTCACATTTACGCATTTTTGGTTGTCTGTATACATGCCTATTACTCCCCACACCGTACTAAGATGGGTCCCAAAAAGACGATTAAGTATTTATGTTGATCCCGAATCCCCAATAATTATCCGCTATTTGGAACCTATGCCGAGGAGATCTCTTTCACAGCTAGATTTGCGTCTTGTCACTTTGATGAGACAACCTTCCTGTCATTAGGGAGGTATGGAAAAGGATTTCCTAAGGAACGATAGGAATTGTCGTGGTGTGTTCCCACTTTGTCTCATCTTGATCCCCCACTCACAATGTGAAAGTGAAGTGAAAAAATTATTGATCTTGAATGTGGCAACCTCAATGCCCGATGCATTCTTGATATTGCTAAAGTGACGAGATCATACATACAGTGCAAACGTGCCGCAAGGTTAGAAATCCCTAATACGGAAAAGGCACCTATATAGAGGTGTCAAACCTACACTTGGTGGAAGTTTAGCCGAGGCCGTGGCCCCCAAAGGAAAAAGGGAAGACCACAGTTCGATGGATACTCACCCAGGAAGAAAGAGTGAGTAAAGGCAACCGATCCATTTATCATCAATACGAATAATCCCTCTCATGAAATTGTCTCTCGATTATAGTTATGTCCATGAATCAATCTTGGAGGACGCCTCCGATGTTTTGAAATGATTACGAGAGAATAAAGAAATATCTATGGATTATGAGAGTACATATGTGTTGATGAAGATCCTCCTTTTATATTGATGATGCATTTGCATACTTTGTTTCTCAAGAGATCATTGAGCACGATGACATCGAACCACGCTCTATTGCGAGAATATCAAAAAAAGAGCAGACTGGCCTAAATGGGAAGTTGCAATCTAGGAAGAATTAAATTCACTGGCAAAGAGAAGGGTATTTGGTGCGGTAGTGCTAACCCCATTAAGTGTAAAGCCCGTAGGACATAAATGGGTATTTGTCGAAAGCGTAATGAGAAGAATGAAGTCTTGAGGTATAAGGCTCATGGCTTGTGGCGCAAGGTTTCTCACTGTATCTGTAATTGATTATGAAGAAAACATACTCTCCGTAATGGACGTCATAACGTTCCTACTACTTAGTTAGCTTGGTAGTTTAGGAAGACTTGAAATGAAGCTTATGGATGTGGGTTACAACATATCTCTATGGGGATATAGATTATTGATATACATGAAAGTTCAGATGGCCTTCCATTTCCCGAATCAAGTAACTTTAAACCACGGAGTGCATTTTCGATTAAGTTGAAACGCTCACTTTACGGATTAAAGCAATCCGGGCGGATGTGGTATACCCGTCTAAAGATTATTTGATTGGGAATGGATATACAAATAATGAGTTATGCTCCCGGTATTTATAAAGAAACGACTCAGGATTTGCAATTATAGCTGTTTATGTTGATGATATGAACATAATAGGTACTCTTGATGAAATAAGAGAAACCGCAAGCTACCCTCGAAATCTGAATTTGAGATGAAAGATCTTGGGAAAACTCGGTTTTGTCTAGGACTTGAGCTAGAACACCAGGAGCATGGAATACTAATCCACCCGATCTGCGTATGTCTATAAGATACTCGGGCAATTCAATATGGACAAGGTGCATCCTTCTAGCACTCCCATGATTGGTGAAGTTTAGATGTACAAAAGGATCCATTTCGTCAAAGGAAGATGGCGAAGAGGAGGTATTGGGAGCTCAAATTCCTACCTAAGTGCAATAGGCGCATTATTGTGCCATGCGCAATGTACTCGATTTGATATATCATTCTCGGTGAACTTGTTAGCTAGATATAGCTCGGCTCAACGGCGTCATTGGAATGGTATAAAGAATGTATTCGATACCTTAAAGGAACCATTGACATGGGTCTATTTTATCCCTTTGAGGATTTAAAGGAGGATTGCTAAAGCAACCCCTACTTTGAAACCCCAAATAATTTTTTGGTTGGTTTTGCTGATGTTGGGTACCTCTCGGCCCACATAAAGCTCGATCCCAAATCGTTTATGTATTCACCATAGGAACACACGGCAATATCACGGAGATCGACCAAGAAAACTCTTGTAGCTACCTCCACGAACCACTTCGGAGATCATTGCCCTACATGAAGCGGTTCGTGAGTATATATAGTTAAGGTCTATCATTACACATATTCGAGGGACTAGTGGTTTGAATTATACCCTTTGAAGAGCCAACATACATTTATGAAGATAATGCGGCTTGTATCGAACAAATGAAGCAAGGATATATCAATGGTGATAATACGAAACATATTTCACCAAAGTTCTTTACAATCAGCAATAACAAGTGCCTCTTAAACATTCAAGACAATAAAGTACCGTACGATGAGAATGTGCGAGACTTATTTACTAAGTCACTTCTAAGTCCTTATTTGAAAAGCACATAAAGAGTATTGGACTAAGGAAATTGTCCGAACTCCCTTGATTGCAATCAGGGGGATATGGCGACATCAGGGGGAGTATCTAATGATATGATGTCGACATCAGGGGGGAGTGTTTTTTGAACTCTTTTTCCCTTCACCGAGTTTATTTTGTCCCAATGGGTTTTGTTACTCGACAAGGTTTTTAATGAGACAACAACAACACTAGGTTTATGACTCTCCGATTGAGATTATCTTTTCCCTGTGAGGTTTTATATTTTAGGATTTTACGAAGAGAAATGGCCAGCGTTATGAAGCAACTTTACAATGACTCAACACGTTGTACTCTTTTACTTCAAGGTTTGTCCCTGGGTTTTTCCTTGTCAAGGTTTTAATGAAGCAACACATTTGAAGTTCCATTTTTGAACCGCACAAGGGGGAGTGTTATAGGGCCTATGGCCCGTGGATGTGCGGTCCATTAGTATACTAGGGTTTTACCTTTACTCTTGTATAAATAAAATACTTACCTATGTAATGGGGTTCCTTCCCCTTCTCTGGTGAATGAAAAGTTCTGCTTTCCATTTCCTTTCTTTCTTATTCTTACTCCAATATTTCTCTAATTTTTTTGTTTTTTTGAAGGAACAATAGAAGGTCTCCCAATTTCATATATGATATAAAAAACTGTATACATCGATCAAGAATATTCAAGTTGAAATACATGAACAAATACAATAGAACCATAGTATTAAGTACATGTAATTCTGTGAGGAGATTGACAATATTTGAGGGATGATGTGAATTTTCAGATTCCACCATTTGAATTCTTCTTCTTCAAGAATGATTTTTTTTATCTTTATCAAGATTAAATGCTCCTATAACAAAGGAGTAATTTGCACAGTGCTTCGAAACTTCAATCAAACCTAGTAGTCATGGATCTCCATAAGAATTTGGATCTACGTCAAGCCAGTGTAGATTGGTCTCGAAAATATATAGAAACGCATTGAAGGCTATATATGTAATACCCGGTATTTTTATTTACTGTTTCGGGCCG
This sequence comes from Papaver armeniacum, assembly GCA_023531295.1. Lineage (NCBI taxonomy): Eukaryota > Viridiplantae > Streptophyta > Magnoliopsida > Ranunculales > Papaveraceae > Papaver > Papaver armeniacum. Next base: position 8,021 of record JAJJWW010013223.1, read on the forward strand.
GGTTACACCTCGTAGCTTGTTATTTAGGTTGTTGTTCCTTGGCATTTGCCTAGGTGGGTTGCTTGAACTAGGAAAGCTATGGGTGGAAATAGAGTCACTTAATTTATTTTAGTAAATAGATAAAATTAAGAGAAAATGAAAAGATAAATAAAACAATTAAGTTAAATATAAATAGGGAGAAAGGTATTAGAGAAGGGAGAAAACCAAAAGCTATGGAGATGAAGAAGATGATTTGGAGCTAGGAAAATCAGTGGAGAATCAATGAAATTGAGGTAGAATGTGAAACCCTTTCTCTTTAGGTGTTTTCCTTTGGTGTTTACTTTATATGATTTTGTATTGTAAGGATTCAGTGATTTATTCGAATAAATATGCCTCTTTTTGATGATCAGGCTTCTGAAATTGTTAGATAACATGATTAGGTACCCATGGTTAAATTTTGAGAATTTTACCAATGTAAATTCACCGTTGAATGTTTGTTTGAAATTGGGTGATAATTTCTGAATTTCTGGACAGTTTCGCCTTGCTGTGATTTTGATGTTCTTAGGAAAGTCTTAATGGTATTAAAAGGATTTGAGGTATTAATAAAAGTTGTAGATAAACATCTTATCTTTCATTGTGCTTTGGATTAGGTCAATTTCAGATTGTTATGAATTTTATCATGAATTGTTTGGTAACAACATGTAATCTGCCCAGTTTTTATATTTGTCATTATAAATTCAACATCTTTTGTTTGAACCGTTGGTTTGGTGTAAATTTTGGATATGTTGTATAATAATTTGTCAGGAATGTTCCTATACAATTTGAGGATGATCAGATAAAGTTATCACCATGAAACATATAATGTAATGTGGTTGCAGTTAGTGTGTTTGATTAAATGCTTGAATGAAATTCATGCTGTTAAGCCATGGTTGCTTGTGTTGTTTGTGAAAATTATTTATAAAAGTAAATGAGTTCATGTTTTACCATTATATGAAACATGTTTCATGTTAATGGCGGTAATGATCCCAAGAGTTAAATGGGTAATGATCCCCATGGGAACTTGTGTTTCAGACCATCGATGCGATTGTCCGTGCGATAAACGATAGGTGGTGTACGAACCAAGGTTTTTTTGTGAATGAAACGGGTAATGATCCCGAGAGCAAATGGGTATGATCCCCATAGGAACTTTTGTTCGACCATCGATGGAGGCTGTCCGTAAGATAAACGATAGGTGGGTGTACGAACCAAGGACATTCGTACCGTGAACTCAATTGTTAAAACCTAAATTGGTAGATTTGTCGAAAGTATTGTTGATATTAATATGACCTCATGGTTACTTGTTGTGATGACAATATTAATATGTGAATGGCGTGTCAAAACTTAAATGGATGAGTTGTTGAAAACAATACTGTTGATGTGAATTATTGAGTTGATCCTAAATGGATGATTTGATAAATGGTTTTGTTGATAATAATATAAATGTTGTGAACTCATGGCGTGTTGGTGACAATATTAATTTGTGAATCGTGTGTTGGAATCTCTATTGAATGATTAGTGGAAACCTTATTGGTTTTATGAACTTATATGTTGAAAGCTTATTAGATAAATTGTTGTGATAATATTGACGTTGTGAACTCATGATTGGACAAATGAATTAGATGATTTAGTGGAAATAATATTTGTGAGGTAATGTTGTTGGTTGAATATATTCGTTGAAGTTACATTGTATTTCTTATCGTATGTTATTCCTTGATAAAAATGATTATGTTTGCGCATCTTTAGAGAATAGGGGTGCATTCTATTGGTGTCATCTCACCCCAATTGACATCCTTGCAGATTTATCGGGAGTGGCGCGTGAAAGCTAGAAATGAGTAGCTTAGTGATTGAATTGTCTTTTTGTATTGCTTGAAATGTAATTTGAAATAATATGTTTGTTGAAAATATTTTTTTAAAGATGATTATCTAATTCATATGTTTAAATTCATGTTAGAAAAGTTAAATTACGTTTGTTGTTATAAATAAATTAGAAGAGTTATCATAGTCTCTTTCCGACCCATAACGCTTCGAGTTCGGATCTCCATATGGAAATAGAGTCACTTAATTTATTTTAGTAAATAGATAAAATTAAGAGAAAATGAAAAGATAAATAAAAGTAAATGAGTTCATGTTTTACCATTATATGAAACATGTTTCATGTTAATGGCGGGTAATGATCCCCGAGAGTTAAATGGGTAATGATCCCCATGGGAACTTGTGTTTCAGGCCATCGATGGCGGCTGTCCGTGCCGATAAGCGATAGGTGGTGTATGCGAACCAAGGTTTTCGTGATTGTGAATGAAATGGGTAATGATCCCGAGAGCAAATGGGTATGATCCCCAGCAGGAACTTTTGTTCCTGACCATCGATGGAGGTTGTCCGTCTTAGATAAACGATAGGTGGGTGTAATGAACCAAGGACATTAAATCTAGTGAACTCAATTATTAAAACCTAAATTGGTAGATTTGTCGAAAGTATTGTTGATATTAATATGACCTCATGGTTACTTGTTGTGATGACAATATTAATATGTGAATGGCGTGTCAAAACTTAAATGGATGAGTTGTTGAAAACAATATCGTGATGTGAATTATTGAGTTGATCTAAATGGATGATTTGATAAATGGTTTTGTTGATAATAATATAAATGTTTGAACTCATGGCGTGTTGGTGACAATATTAATTTGTGAATCGTGTGTTGGAATCTCTATTGAATGATTAGTGGAAACCTTATTGGTTTTATGAACTTATATGTTGAAAGCTTATTAGATAAATTGTTGTGATAATATTGACGTTGTGAACTCATGATTGGACAAATGAATTAGATGATTTAGTGGAAATAATATTTGTGAGGTAATGTTGTTGGTTGAATATATTCGTTGAAGTTACATTGTATTTCTTATCGTATGTTATTCCTTGATAAAATGATTATGTTTGCGCATCTTTAGAGAATAGGGGTGCATTCTATTGAGTATCATCTCACCCCAATTGACATCCTTGCAGTTGCTCCAGTGGCGCAGCGAAAGCTAGAAATGAGTAGCTTAGTGATTGAATTGTCTTTTTGTATTGCTTGAAATGTAATTTGAAATAATATGTTTGTTGAAAATGTTTTTTTAAAGATGATTATCTAATTCATATGTTTAAATTCATGTTAGAAAAGTTAAATTACGTTTGTTGTTATAAATAAATTAGAAGAGTTATCATAGTCTCTTTCCGACCCGTAACGCTTCGAGTTCGGATCTCCATATGGGTTTGACCCTGGTCCGGAACTCGGGGTGTTACAATATAAAATTGTAATTAAAATATAAACAAAGAAACCTAAAATACCCTGATAATCACCCAAAATAGGGATTACAATTTATTTAGCATTTAATAATTACATACTAATTAATAGGATACTAATAACTTCAACTAGATCTACTCGGTAGATCCGAAAATCAGATACACGATCAAGCAAATCTAGTCGAAGAAGATGAAGAAATTGAAAGAAGAAAATTTATCGAATATTTATTTTAGAAAAAAAACGGTTAGGCAAAAGAGGAGGAAAGTTTCTATTTCTATTTGATTTCAATAAACGTGACAAATCGCCATCTCTCTAATTTATCAAGTCAAAGTGTAAATAGAGTCATTTGACCACTAATTTCTAGTATTGAGAAATTCTTTCTGCTTCTCTCATTATTTCTTTTCTGTGATTATCTCACTTTTTGATTTATCATATATATTGTCTCGATCATGGACCAAAACCGAGAATCTCGGCAATCTAGATAGACATCGACTATACGAGATGGAGTGCATCTATGTGCATCCCTACTTAACCAGGGATGCACATTCATCCTCCCTCTAGTATTGGCTAGTGATGATTAACCTTGGTTATAAAGTAGGTCCATGATATAGAAATTGGGGAAACTGTTTTTTAAAACATAAATAATTATTGTATTGATATCTCTTCCTCTTTATTTTCACCTGAGTGCGTTTTGTATCATCTTCTTTCTCCATTTCTTTTTCTCCATGTTGTGCAACACGGATTTACTCTCGTTTAGTTATTATCGTCTTCAAAAATTTTGAATTTCTTGTGTCAACCTCTTAGATTAACACCTTTGTGTGATTATGGATTTGGTTTGAACTTAAAGGATTAATTGCAAAATTTAGTTTGTCCAGACTCCATTTTAGTTCAAGAATGAGAAATGTCGGATACTGATGGGACAAAAAGGAACCTTTTATCTTGATGCGATTGACAAGTCATCAACCTTTGGACATTGATGGACTCATGATAAGACTTCAAAGACATACGTATGAATATCCATTTATCAATCCTGCTGATTTCGATCTTCATTGTCTTTGTAATTAGATGAAAAACTTCGATTCAAATCGAAACAAAAGAATTATTCAAAGTGAGTAACTAAATTATTGAAAAAATTTGTAAGAAAGATTAATATCAAGTTGGAAATTATTCAAAGTGGTACACATCGATCAAAAGCGCCAGAATGTGGTCCATATTGTTAGTTGTCACTGCCAACGTCCCATGTGTACCCTCACCCTACGTGGCTTTGTTTAAGCTATTCTTAAGTAAATCTTAATTATTATTATATTATTATACTAGTAAGGCCACATTTGCGATGCACATGCTTGAATTGGATTTTTAACACCAAATTTGATAATGATGGAAAAAAAAATCTTAAAATAAAAATTTAATATCCTTGTTTGTACTCATTACATAGATAATTTAAAGAGCTTTCCAAATATATTAATTTTGCGAAAATCCGATGTGTATTTTTAAAGAGTATTATATTAGTTATTTTTATAAATTACATACTTTTGGTTGGTAACCTAGCAACAAGCTGGGCTCCAACTCCTTTTTGAATAGCGATACCTAATCTATGAAAAATAAAGCTACCAACACCACTACTAGCGTCATTACTAACTAAAGCGGTTCTTGGACGCTTAAAAAACAAGAAAGTATCGTCACCTAATTCCCCTAAGGTAGAGAAACTAATACAACAAGACCATATCCAAGTGAAACACACTTATCTAAGTATTTAGTGAGTTTTCGAGCAACAACATTAGAAATAGCTTTGGGGGACAGAGCGAATGCCTTCACCTGTGAAGGGAGACACACGTAGCATCCATGCAAACATCCTTACCATTTTCCCTGTTGAGGACGAGGATATCAATGGCCGTAGATCTTTGTCATCATCGGCCAGAAGCCAAGAGAAACTTCCTTGCGTGCGGGTACACTAGCTTTGTAACAAATGTCAATAACTATATCAAGTACAAAGTCATGTCGAAACTTAACTCCAACATCCTTATCACATACAAAGTCATCTTTAGATATTTTTAAAGCTATCTAAGTTTTAATTTTTTTTGATCTATTTTTAAAAAAATGGCATTCTTGTAAATATACAAATATTAACTAAAAGCTTAGTTAACGGGGTATTATTATCATGTGAAAAGGCTTCACCAAAATAAGGCTTCACCAAACAATTACCACTTTTCTTTATACTCCCTCCGTCCCACTATTAGATGACCTAGTTGAAGTTTTCACAATTCTTAAGGCAATGAATGAAATGAGTGTTTTTAAGTATTTTTTATAACTATACCCTTACGGATAATAATTTGTAAAATTTAGAAATCATTTATATCTCAAACTATACCATAGATTTTCGTAAATTTTGTACCGTTGAAAATCATTTTAAAACACCTACGTAGCAGTATAAACATGAATATTAAATTATACATATTTCTTATGATACTGATAATCAATCAAAAGGGTAGTTTTAGAGATATCCCCTTGATTAGTGAAATAGGTCAACTAATGATGGGACAAGATCTTAGACCAAGTAGGTCATCTAATGGTGGGAAGGAGGGAGTATTAGTATAAGATAAGATTCCATTTTGATTTTGAGAAAATCCTCTCCTGGTCCTTCGTCTTCTTTCCTCCTCTTATTCTTCTGTTTTCTACTTCACACCCCCAATTCTTATCCAAACCGACCAACTCTCACAGACAATCCCCATCAATTTATCTAATCATACCCTTACTTAGTGTTTCCCGATTGATTGAAAAACGGAGGAGTAGAAGAAGAGGAAATCCAATTTTTCGTTTTGAGGTTAATTTATTTAGGGCGTTCTTTTATATACTCCATAAAATACTAGCGATACCCCCATTGGTTAGTTATGGTAGTTTTAATTTGGCTAACATGAAAATCATGAAATTTTTTCAAAATTTAGATATTGATACCCCTTTCAAAAATTTATTATATAACCATATATATAGACGTAAAATTATATTCCTAGATACGCAAAATCTTGTTTCCAAGTATAGAACATAATTTTGATTGTGACATTAATTGTGAGATTATATATTAAAAATATTACGGAATCGTTAGAATCCCATTTTGAAGGTCCGGAGATTGAATCATATTAAGATGAACTGTAAGGCATTTTATCAAATCATGTTTAATCAAAGCCCACAAATCAAAATCTCTTTAGAATCCTTAAATTACAATCGATTGCAAAGAAAATCTTTTAAGACATTTTATCAAACAAAGAAGGTATATTGTACAAAACTATAAGTATTCAAACTAGGCTAGATAAAGTATAACATAAAATTAATATCAATGATCATGAGTTCATGAATCATGATTGTCATATTGATAACCTCTGCAAACTATTCATGGTAATTCTCCTAATCCATCGCCATTGATACAGTAACAAGAAATTAAACAGATGAAAAATTTTATTCCCAAAGAAGAGAACTAAAAAACCAAGATTAGGATTTTTTGCGAGCTAACATTAGCTTTAGGCATTCCACTGTTTTGTGTAGAGGAAGTGAACGAATTCCAAAAGAAAATTTAAAGTTCGACGCTTTTACAGAGAGGAGGAAGAAGAACAAAGAACTCTATAATAAAGATGGGTTTGTGTTTTTATTTTCTGATTTGTTATTCGGGGGTATAAAATGTTTTTGAATTTGATGGGTAGGTAGATAAATGTTGGAGGTATATAGATAAACGGGTATAGTTAGTATTTATGGGGTATATAGAAGAACGCCATATTTATTTGGATTCATGGATATATACATTAGAGATCAATTGCCGATATTGATTAGAGATTTTATATGTATTTCGTTAATCTGGTACGTTGTTGGTTGATTCTGCTTGAATGATTTTATCGGAACGAAGAAGATTAATGAATTCAAATTCAATGTTTAGAATAATTTAGCACAAACTCTTCTTCGTCTTTTTTTTTTTTTTTTATCAATATTGTTTTAAGATCTGGTCAAACCAGTTTAGACCGGACTGGGTCTCATGGGTTACTGGTCCAACCGTCCGGTTCATCCGGGTCACTGGTTTTTTTGACATGTTAGTGGATCAGTATTGAATCGGACCGTTTTTCCTACTGGTTCACTGGTTTACCGGTTCAACCGGTCCGGTCAGGTTCTTAAAACACTGGTTGACTGCCAACGACCTATTTGACTCGGTTTTGTGTGATTTATTTGCGCATAAATCCCTAAAAAAATTTGTTTCTCCTCAAAATTCTACTGCCGCTAGAACTCGACTCTGAGAGGAGGTATATCTTTCTTATCCCAGCTTTCTCTTTATTCCTTCCTGACAAAAATGATTAAATTATACTATCAAAGATTTATTTCTTCTGTTATTCATCAACAGATTTCTGGATTTTAGAAATGTTGTAATTTTCATCTTAAACCCTAGATAGGTTTTTTAATTAGTTCTGTCTAGAGTGAAATTTCATATTTTCTGTAATTGGGGATAGTGATTTGATTAATTTGAGTTTTTTGTTCGTTAGGAACTGAAATTGGGGGTTTGATTTCATAGGATTCTTAACTGGGGGTATTGAAAATGGGATGATTTGGGCTTTTTCTCAGGAAACTATAATTGGGATTTTTTATAGGAATCTTGATATTGAGGCTGCTGATAGTTAAGATGTTGATTGATTAAGAGTAGATTGGTTAATTCTTCATTTTCTGGAAGCGTCAGAGTTAAGGTAATCTTCCAATTTGCTTTAAATCTCTTCATTTTAGTTCTATGTTAATGTGATTTGTGCTTGATGTTGTCTCAATTAGTATTAGCCAGCTGCTTTGTTAGGCTCACGGACTATAAACTAGATTTTGTCTGCAATTCATTATGAGCCAATTTCCATCTGTTTTTTTTTTTCCTAATTTGTGCACTGGAATTGAAATCTCATTGATAATAATATAGTTTCTCACTTTTAATTATCTTCTTTTAAGTTCTAGATGATTTGTGTCATTTGTGCTTGATGTTGTCTTTTAGTTAGCTAGATTCTTTGCTAGGCACACAGACTTAAAGCTGGATTTTGTTTTTGTGTACAGACAAACTGAAAATCTCATGGATTTGAATAACATTGGCGAGGCAGATGATAGGATTAGCGAATTACCACTCGATTATTTATCATATCCTATCTTTCTGAAATGAAGGATGTTGCTTGTACTTCTGTTCTATCTAAAAAGATGGAGTCACATATGGACAACTGTCCCCACTCTTGTTTTCCCGACTGGTATGAACCTTCTGAAATCAATAATTTCATGGATTTTGTGGATAGAACATTGCTTCTTCATGATACATCATCAAATATTCAGAGGATCCAGTATTTCCAAGAATGGGCACTTCAATGCATCTAGGTCTACTCATGGATCTTATGTAACAAAGCGTAATGTTAAAAATCTCAGTCTCAATTTAGATCAAACAGAACCTTTTTCTATTCCTTTGTCTCTCTTTACATGTGAGTCATTGGTTACATTAGAGCTAACTGCATCTCCTTTTATGATATCCATCTTCCTAAAAGTTTCTCTTTGCCCAAGCTGAAGAGCCTTTTTTACTAGGGTGGGTTTCAGTTTGTGGTGATTGCTGGAATGAGCAACACATCTCTTGTTGCCCTGTCCTTGTAAATTTGAGTTTGGATTACTGCACTTGGTTTGGTGTGAAGAAATTTAGCATCTCAACTCCTGAGATGAAACGCTTAGTAATTACTCACGATGACATAGTGGATGATGATGGTTTACAAAACTGTGCTCTCCATATTGATGCACCAAATCTAGTTTCACTTACTTATCGAGCTATTGTGGCAAAGGAATATGTTCTTTCCAGTTTTCTAACACTAGAATCTGCAGAAGTTGAGTTTTGCGATGAATATGATGTACCAAGGCAGCAAAAGATAGGTGCAGATGTAAGTAAGTTTTTTCAAGCGCTTGCATATGTAAAAAGTCTAACAATATTTCCTGGAACCCTACTGGTATTCATCTCTCTTTTGCTCTCTTAATGTTTTTATGTATTATATGTTCAAGCTAGGAATTCCTCAAAACTGATATACTTGCTGTTATTGCCTTGTGATGAACAGGCAATATCCGTTGTAGGCGACTTTGTAAACATCTTACCTATATTTCATAATTTGGAGGAGTTGTTCCTAGAACTGGAAGGCACTGCGATGAATCAGTATTTCCACTCCTCAGAGCAGCACCTAATTTGACTCGTCTCGTGTTTACCTATTATGTGAGTACACAAAAATTCAGATGTTTATTACCATTCATTGAGAGAAATAGCAAAAACAAGTATTTAGGTATTATGAATCGACGACTTATGCCATTTAAGAATTTACTCATTTAAATGTTTGTCCGTTTCTTTGTTTTGTAATCTCAACTCAGCAAATTGTGACAATGTAGAAGAAGATAGTTGGGATGGTCTTAAGTTGACAGCAGGATGTTTGTTTCAACACCTCCAGTGTATGTTAGTTTTAGGCGTTTTATTGAAAAATGCAAGGGAGATGAGATGGTTGAAACTAATTTTGAAGAAGTCAAAGATTTTGGAGACAGTTACTATTGCAACTGATGTCAGTTCTGTCGATGCGAAAATCAAAGAATCACTTATGTTGGTGTTCCCAAGTCTTCCTAAAGCCTCTGGTAGATGTGTGCTTGAATTCCGCCAAACTTGCTTGATGCTGTTTTCTATTTGCTGGTATTTATTGTGCTAAATAGGCTCTTTTCTTTGTAGACGAATATGTAGATAAAACTAAATGGACGTTGCTCAATACATTACCCTTGGAGGTTCTTTTTGCAAACCAGTTTGAATTCAGTATCTGAATAAATAAGAAAAGCATGTGGAATATAGGTGAACAAACTACTACAGCACAGTGATAGCAAAATGAAACAGTTAGTTTCAGGTAACAACAGATCATTGAAAATTTTTTTTCTTTCTAGACATAGTAAAGACATGTTGAATTTACTCATTAATAACGCTAAATTTGAAAGTCATAAAATTTTTTTAAAAACTAAAATTCTTATTCTTATTCAGACTACATTAGGTAGGTAATTGAAAGAGCTTTTCAAATATATAAATTTTATAAAATCCGGTGTATATTTTAGAAAGATATTAAGTTTTAAAACTTTGATCTATTTTTAAAAAAATGAGTATTTTGTAAATATGTAAAAAATGGGGACAAGCCCAAGAATTTGTGTCTCCACCCAAAAAAACTATTTTAACATAAGATTAAGATCTTAATAATGTGCGTGTACGTCTGGCGTGTTTCAATTTCTTCATCCAACAATACTAAATTGAAAGTCATGAAATTTTTCCTAAAACAAAAATTTATTATTCTTATTCTTTGCTATTCATTAGATAATCGAAAGAAATTCGAATATATAATTTTTCAACGAAAATCCGATGTATATTTTGAAAAATATTAAGTTTTTAAAAATTTTGATTCATTTTTAAACCAATGGTATTTATGTAAATATGTAAAAAATGGGAACTAAGTAATTTGCGAAGTCCTACTGCAAAAAAAGAAATTCTTTTCTTTATATTAGTAAGATAATAT
>JAJJWW010013224.1:0-36158 GCA_023531295.1 Papaver armeniacum
TGAATTTTGGCTGGACTGGATGAGTGCGAAAGGGCTTTTGATGAGATCAAGCAAGTATTTAGTCAACTCCCAGCTTTTGGTGAGTCCAAAAACCGGACAACCGATCTGGAGTATATCCGGTGCAACGAACGAGAACGCCTGTTAGTGCAAGGCTCGTTTGTTACGGATCCACATGAGAAACCCGTATACTTGTCAAGAAATCCTTGATGAGGCGAAACACTGTGACAAGAAAATTGAGAAGATAGCACTTGCACTTTTCCATGCATCTCGTCGCCTCAAGCCTTATTTCCAAGGAAGGCAGATCGTAGTATACTCTGAATACCTGCTGAAGAGAATCCTGGAGCGCTGCCGATGATTCCAATGACTAGCCATATGGTCAAATTTTCTAGGGGCGTATGAGATCAAGTACGAAACCATGAACTGCAGAGAAAGGACATGCACTCGGCTGCACCGCTGCTAGCATTTTCCCGTGGACGATATAGAAATGGTTGCCGACGAAGAAGTGGAGTTGTTCAAACCCACTGAGCCGCCATCGATCGGATCGGGGCGAGTCTCGCAATGGAGATCGATACACCGTAACCATTATGGATCAGATGTATCGATGGGTCATCAAACGCTGGTGGTGCCGGAGTTGGATGCGTCATCCTTACTCCCGAAGGTTCGAGGATCGAGAAAGCGACCAGTCAGGTTTTCAAGCATCAAACAATGAAGTCGAATATGAAGTCGCAACAATCGGCTTAAAAGTCGTCAAACAGCTTAGATGCGAAGAACGTGAAGTCGGTCACCGATTCCATGCTAGTGGTCAACCAGCTTCGGGACCTACAAAGCCAAGGAAGAGAGAATGGCCCCGTATTTGGATCATATGAGAAAGCTAGCAAATGAGTTCGACCAATTCTCTATCGAGCAGAGACCACGGTTGGAAAACAGCATGCAGATGCTTTGGCATATCTTTCTTCCGCAAGTGAAACCGATTCCACCCGTTTTGTCGTAGTAGATTTCCAAGAGTTACCTAGCATCTCCGATGACCCAATTTGTTCTGGCCCTCGAACACGCTAGTGGGGGCGAGATGGTAGCTACATCAACACAGGGGGATACTGAGAACATCGGCAGCAATATGGATGTGGACAATCCAATGATAGATAATTCAGGCAGTCATGTTGAAAACAATACAGACTGGCGTCAACCATACATCCATGACTGACAACCTAGCGAACTTCCCGAAGATGAGAAACCGGCTGCAAAGGTGAGAAAGAATTCATGGAGATACTCAATGATCGAGGGTATGTTATACCGCAAACTCCGTTGCTTTGGAGCCATTTTTGCGATGCGTATCATCCGAGGAAGGACAAATAATACTGAGCAGAGGCTCATGAGGGGATTTGTGGCAGCCATTCTGGAGGGCGCAGCCTCGCATCACTGAGATACTTACCTGTGGGTATTTCCGCCGTACATGCAGAAAGACGCTAAAGAATATGCGTAGAAATGCGTGCCATGCCAAGAACACGCTCCAATTCCGAAAAGGCCCGCCAACGAATTACATCCAGCTTTTAGTCCCCGGCCGTTTCTCATGTGGGGATTGGACATCGCTCGGCCGCTCCCCAAAGCTCCCGGAGGCGTCGATTCGTACTCAGCCGCTACCGATTATTTCACCAAGTGGGTCGAAGCAAAGGCACCGTACACGTCACCGCACATGATGTGAAAAGGTTCATATGGGAGAATATCGTCTCGCAGTTCTAATCCCGTACGCGATAATATCGTACAATGGGAAGCAGCTCGATTCAGGAGTAATCAAAGACTTTTGCAAGGGCCTCGAATATCCGCCACAATTTCTCGTCTCCTTACTATGCTCAAAGCAACGGCAAGCGTAAGCAACCAACCGAGTTATTATGGACAACCTCAAGAAACTACTGGAGAAGGCGAAGGGAAAATGGATCAAGAGTTCCCCGGAGTCTTATGGTCATATCGAACAACCCCGAAAAGATCCACCGGATTTTCTCCATTTACATCATGGATAGGACAAAGGCAGTCATACCCACCGAGGTACAACTCAAGACTACCAAAACTCGTGCCGTCAAGTCCTGGGAAAACGACAAAGATATCGGGCCTTAGATAAAGAGTTGCCTGGAAGAACAAAGAGAAACAGACTTTGCATAGAGCTTGGTCCGATACCAGCAGTGCAATCAAGCCGGGATATGATCGCAAGGTCGAGAACCGCTGCTCAAACCAGGGGAATATGTCTTGAAGAAAACCCGAGCAACCACAATGGAACCGAATCGTGGGAAGCTCGGAGCAAACTCGGAAGGCCCATACATAGTGGATAGACCAAGCATCTCGTGGATCCTACTACTTGAGGAATCTCGACTTAACCGAGGATTCGAAGCCGTGGAAGCCGTGGAATTCGCTCCACTTGAAAAGTTTTATCATTAGAGGTAGATTCAAATCCTCGCCGTGCCGCACTCTTTTTCCTTTTGATGGTTTTGTCCCACTCGGGTTTTCCACTCAAAGGTTTTAACGAGGCAAACTGTGATCAAAGCAAAGAGGTATTTATCTTGTTATTTCAATTCGTATATTCTAGTCCAACATTATTTTGGTATTCCATACTTTATCAATATTGTTCGTAGTTAGTAAGCTATCGCGGATGATCGAATCCGCAATGCATCCTAAATGACAAAACAAGATGCAGTTTAAGTCTATCGTCGCGAACGTCTCGACACCTCGTGGATAGGGTGAGTGCACAGCTCGAGCATTTCTACCCTATCTCAAATTTATCCCCATCATATGGGGCAAGCAACAAATGTGGCAAACATTTTCATCCGCTCGTGCACGTGAAAATGTACACATCCCAAACTCGCGCGCATCTTGAATAGCAGTAATCGGCCCCTGCGCGAATTCAAGATAGCAGAAAAACTCAACTTTTCACTCAATGCGCGAGCAAAATGCAGCAGGGAGGTGCACCCCTGCGCAAGCATTGAGCAGCATGCCACAAAACATACTGGGGGAAAGTTATATGTCACCTCAACCATATGGGGGCAAGATGTGTAACACTCAAATGACAATCAACACATCCTTGGGGACGAGTTGCGTAACACTCCGAACAACACGCCTGGGGCGAAGTTATGTAACACTCCGTAAACATACAAAACTAGGAGGAACCCGAACTTCTTAACCCGTAACAAGTTATGGATTAAGAGGGGGCGATGTTTGTACCCCTAATGTTCTACACAAATAAATGGGCTAACTTAGGCCTCCAAAGCCCTTCGCTAGTGGCTAAGGAGTGTTCATCGGGCCTAAGGTGTTTCCTTATATACCCAAGTATGGCTAACTAGGCCTAACAAACACCCCATGTACAAGCCCATGGGCTAGAAAGTTTCACAACAAAGCTTTCCACTTAACCCTCGACACGTCATCGAGGTGACACGTCACCTGGCGCGACACGTCACCGGTCGCGACAGTGCCACGTCGCGATTGAGATGATGGCAAAGGTGCCACGTCATCGAGGGAGATGACATGGCAGGGCGCCGCGTCAAGACCGAAGCAGCGCCCATACGCGTTGCCACGTCGCAAGAGACGAGGTGCCACGCCGCCGACAGTAGCGGCGACGTGGCGAAGTCGACGCCGTCGATCAGTGGCAGCCACGTCAAGCATGCGAGATAGCGTAGCGGTCTGCCACGTCAGCGTAGATGATGACGTGTCAGTTGACGCGTCAACAGGATTGATGACGTGGCATGTGCCACGTCAGCACTACAGGCCACGTCAGCCGGCGGCCCAAACAGGCGAGCGGCAATCGGCGCGATTAATCGCCGATTAATCGTCAATTAATCGGCAGTTTATGTTTCTGTGAACCCGTTACGCATAATTCTCGTAGCTCTCTGATGATTCCGCCCCATTCTGCTTGTTTCAACGGATTCCTCGCGCCCCATCTGTGAACTTTGCTTCTACAATATTCCAAAGAACTATGCAAGGGTCAGCTATACAAGAGCCATGCGGCCATCAAAGTCAGCGCGATATCACATGCGCATGCAGACCCGACCAATGCCGCTATTCTTAGGGAAGCATGCGAGGCTGATTATGGCAATCAATGTCTGCCATAAAATCACAAAAATTAAACCTGAAATTGGCACATATAAATGGAGAGTTTCACATGACCAAAAAGGTAAGCAATCTTCTAGCCAAAAATCTCCTCGTGAAAAATCCAGTGATCGACTTTAGCATCGAGAGGGTTTTTGCGGTACTCCCCTTCCTCCATCATTCGACTGAAGATCCGATCCACGAATCAATTATCGCAAAATCATCATTCATACAAAATCTGTGTTTGAGGTAGGAGTATTTTTACCTTACAAACAAGTTTCTTTATGTTAACACGTTTTTCGCTACTACTCACAATAGGTTCTCTGACCCACGTCTCTTCACGCGTTGAATGGGTGAAATATCATAAGTACTATCCGATAGGTCTAAAACACTATCATATGTTTCACTTGGTACGAAACTCTGACGTTTGGGGTTGGAGTTAATCCTCGATTCCATGTACATCGCAAATCCTTGAATTCTTCAAACATCTGCATGAAACTAGATTGGAACGTAGGAGAAGTATAATTATCCCTCATCCTTGTGATTGTCCACTTACATATTCACCAAAAGGTTGCGATGTATGAGAATAATCACATGGTCTTGTAGAATAGTCACCATAGCCAAAAGATTGATTTTGATTGTATCCCACATATGGTTGGAAGTTATTGTAAGAGTGGGATTGCAAAAATGTAATTATTACCATAGTATGGTCTTGTGAACCATATATGTTGTTCCCGAAAGGGTTCATCACGAAATTTTTATACACACAACTCGTTTAGAGACTTACCTCTTGTCGCCAATTGTGCACACACAAAACAAGTGATTTATTGTACCTGAAAATAAGATTCTAAAAAGATAAATTAGTAAAACCAAAAAAAATAAAAACTACATACAAAACAGAAAATTAAATAACAACTCAAACTACCGACTGCTCCCCGGCAGCGGCGCCAATTTTGACGAGGTGTCGAACTCGCAAAAATAAATTCCTTACTTCTCTTACACTTAACTCAGTAGTACAATGACAAGCAGGTTGCTCCAAGGGAGAGTTCAATAAAGTTGTCAATTCAATTTCTGAATTAGAATAATGCAAATATGAGGATGAGAATGATCAATGACTCTTTCTCAGTCACGAAACGTGAATCTTATCAATATAGCTATGTTTCTGCAATCACCCATTACTAATAACCCTAGAATATTTAGTACGCTAAAATATCCCGCAATCTCATGAATTCAATGGGACACGGAAGCGCTCGACTTACCGGATTCTACACATCAAGTTTCCTATAAGTACGCTCTCTAGGTGTGACTTAAACAAATACATTAAGTTCCGTGAGATAGGTTATTCCTAGTGACAAATACAAAAAGCTCGTTTCATCTACTAGTGTCATTCAATACATATGATTACTTAACATAATCCCATCACACAACTACATATTACTACTTGTATCAAGAGTTACGGGTCGAAGAGGTCTCAACTAGCATTAGAATCATCCATAAACCAATTTAATTTGCAACTTAAACGATTCACAAATAACTCATAAGCATTATTAGCACGATAGAGAATCAGAATAACAAGATAAATTGCAAGAAAACAAAGTGGTTCAAATATCAATATAGTAGTCTTGGAATATCGTTGCAAACCAATTCTAAACTTGTTTGGAAGTGTGGTAGAACCGATTCCAAGAAGCAAATCCATGTAACTATGAAATAAGGATATGTGCAAAGAAAATATGTCAACATACTTTGAGCACGAGCATTAATTGTAGTATGTGCAATCCCACACTACACCCTCACAAGAATTCACACAATCAAATCATTTTAAGATGAACAATTATAGTCTTTATTAATTAAACTCACAAATGTTACAAGATGAAAAGGAAATAAGCTAAAGAATTAACTACCGCTATAAACTTTCTCTCTCTTAATGACTTGCCCAACACTCGAAAAAGATCCCTCTTCTCTTAAGCCTGCTCGGCCTTTTTATATAGGACATTACATAATGGATGACACTAAGTCGTCCTTTATTTTCGGGATGACTTCAGACATTCTCGCAGTATATAAATGTTAACTCTCGCAACACTCTAATCTCGCTAGATCTTCACATCTTTCTCGTGTTCAGCCGCCGTCATCCGTTGCGTCATTTTTATTTTCCATCTCGCTACATCTTCGCAATGTGTTGTTTATGGATTTCGCAAGGATGTTGGTGTTGCGATATTCTGATCCTACATTAACTCTTATCATTTATTGTTCAAAGATATTCCTTGGTACTCAAGGTGATTCTGTGCCGAAATATATTAATCTTTTAATTAAGGTCTTTGGTTTTATATGCTTTAATTTCCAGCAATTAATGCATAGCTCTTGAGAATAAAAATTAGTAATGTGCATTTACTAATTGGATATTTTCTATTGAGAGATTTGGAAATATTGGACCAACATTTATAGGAATTATGAAAACCGAATTGGGTATTCATTGCATATCTTGAGAATATTTTCGGTTTGGAAATTCCTTGGTGTCCTAACATCCTTGGTCTATAAATACCTAAGTTTGCATTTCTAGCAAACTATCATAAGAGCCAGGAAAACTTTATTTCTTGTTGTTTCTAGTGGAGCCGTCTATTCGGAGAGGAAAGTATCTTAATTAGGTGAAATCTCTTACGACCGCTTGTTTAAAGACTTCTGTGGGATCAATAAGCTCTACGAGTACCATTGGTGGGAAACTAGGTAATTGCAGTGTTATTGGTTTTTGATTTGATTTGATTGACTAACGGTTGTTGAAACTTTGATTGTAACTAGTTTGTTTATGCTTGAGAATCTTCTTTTCTAATATAAAATTCACTCAAACTAGATCAAAGTATCGACGAGATCTTTAGAACTATTGTTAGATCTAAAGGCATCATGTGATTATCCATTGTTAACATACTTCGTTCTGTGCATGATTGATTTTTTTTGGTAAGTCCAAAATGAATTAATGAATAGCAAAATTACAAAACAAAGTAAAAAGTAAGAAAAGAGGTCAGAGAAACCCCAAAAACTTACTGATTACTTGAAACGAAAATAAGATTCATTGGGTAATTCAACAGACAAGAGAAAATCAGGCCTATTATCATAACTAAGCCCTTCCCCTTCATCTAACAAGCAACCCCTTTTGGACAAACAATCAGCCGCAAAGTTTGCTTCTCTCAGAGGAGTGAATAAAGTTTAATGGAAGCGTATCTTGCCCTCATAGACATCCATCTTGGTCTAAGGAACCAGGAACGGCAGCAAGCATCACCAGAGAAACCAAAACAACACTCATGGAGTCTGTTCTTATACAAATATTGCCAACTCCAAACTTAACAGCCCATTCCAAACCAACAATAACACAAAATAATTCAGCCAAGTAATTAGTTTGCACACCAAACCAACACTCATAGATCCAAGCACATTAGCATTGGCATTACGGACAACCACCCAAAGACTGCCATCCCAGGATTACCACGAGCCGCTCCATCACAACATAACATCAGCTCATTATTTTACGTGAGGCTCCCAAAGCATTCGATGGGATCAACATGCCTTACCTACCTATGACGAACTCTAAAGAAAGTTAGGATTCGCAAGTCATCTTGAGAGTTAAACATACAACCCTTAAGCCGAATAGAGTACTCTTGAATCTGATTAAACACCTTCTTTTGAAAAGATTCAACTAACTCTTTGGTTGCGAGACAAAACCATTACGGCCATCCAAAGCTCGAGACGGAAATAACTAGAATCGCAAGTAACCAAAGATACTTTGACCATCCTACTTTTTTACCTTTTGCTGCCTTGTAAGAGGTCATAAAATCCGATGCGGAAGAATACCAAACACGTCCGAAACCAATCCCAAGCTTTAGCCGCAAAGGAACAAGACCATAAAATATGATCCAAATGACTCCTCTGGGCTGTTACAAAGGCAACACTTATTAACAACTTGATGCTTAAATCTTGGTTTTTACCTTGTCCAAAGTAGCACACGCCCCACGCAAAATCTTCCATTTCGGGGCAGCTAGGCAGGATGAACCGAATACCTCCACAACAGATTAGTTCCTCGAGCATGTGTTGCCTAGAACGAACCAGCTCTTAGCGTAACGAACTCGAAAGTTCCCTTTGTAATCGGCTTCCACACTCGACCGCGCACCTCCCATTGGAATTGGAAGGTTATTTAAATCCACACCCGCTTCCAACAAATTCAAACGCACATTGTCAGTGAAAACCACGCCCCCATCATGAATACAATCACTAACTAACAAATTGCGATCCAGAATTTCATGCCCAATAGCATCACGATGCAACCTCCGTACACCAAGCATCGAAATACAAAGAGGTACTCCCGCCATCACCAATCAACATCCTACAATTGGACCGAACCTCACTAAAAACCCATTTGAAACTCGGCAAAATGGAAGATTTCATGTAACCTACCAATTGGCCATTACGGCCAAAGAACTTTGCACGCATAAAAACGCGCCCAAGCATTAGATTTACAAATATTCCAAAGAAGTTTTCATAAGCATGGCTTTGTTCATAACCCGCATACTTGTGATTCCAAGTCCACCTTCATTATAAGGAGCACAAATCTTGTCATAAGCAACTACAAAATATCTACTAACTTGAGAATCCCCTGACCATAAGAAATTTCGAATAGAACACATTGATGGATGAATTTTCTAGGCCATTTATAAACAACCATATTGTGAATAATAACTTGCAATCACCGACTTAACCAACACCACTCTATCTTGGAACGAAAGCATTCTCCCCTTCCAACCTCGCTAACCGATCTTTGATTTTCTCAACCACATTGCTAATATGATGATATTTAACAAAGACTCGGCATGACTTTCACCCCCAAATATCTATCCGAAAAGAAACAACATTCATGCCTAAAAAATCAGCAATGTTAGCTCTCCTCCGCAAAGAGCTACCACCATAATAGATTTTGCTTTTTTCACGACTAACAGTTTGGCCCGAAGCACGCTGATAAGTACCAAGAAGAGCAACCAAATTCCTCAAGATTTTCATGTTACCTTTGCAAAAAATCATTATATCATCCGTAAAGAATAAATGAGTTGGAGAAATACCTTTTCTTGTGACCATAGTAGACATATTTTTCTCACGAAATAATTTCGTAATATTTCTACTAAGGACATCTTCAATCAACACAAAATTAAAGGCGATAGAGGATCACCCTGTCTCAGACCCCTATCTATACCAAAAACCTTCCGGACTACCATTAACAAGGATGAGTAAATTCCTACCGACCTTAAAATATGCAAAATCCAATTACACCAAGCATCCGAAAACCATATTCTTTAAAAATGCCAAGATAAAAGACCAACTAACCGTGTCAAAAGCTTGAGTAATATCTAGTTTCACCCCCACGTTACCCTCCTTGCGTTTAATATGAAGCTCATTCACCATTTCCTCGAAGCTAAACAGATGTTTTCATGGATATTTCTACCCTTCATAAATGCCACTTGCTCCTCAGAAACCAAGTTACCTAGGACACTCCCCAAACGAGTAGCCAGAATTTTCGTAAAAATCCTGAAAAGAAATTACTCGACTAATAGGTCCAAATTCTTTAGCATATTAGCACCTATTTCCTTTGGAAGCAACAACAAAGAAGCTAGAATTAACACCATGCGGAATAAATTTGTTGGTCCAAAGAAATAATATGGCCTTAACCAAGTCCTCACTAATAATTTCCAACAATGCCTGTAGAAAACCCGCAAAACCATACGGACCCGGGGCACTATCCGCACCCAAGTCAAAAACAGCCTCATGAATCTCCTCAGAGGCAAAAGATCCATAAAGGTACTCTCCTCACCAGAAATACGATCATGCTCTATATCAAAAGAGAACTCTCCAAAACGGAATTATCCCCATTGAACTTAGCTTGATAATAATTTACAACCATGTCTCGAATTTGATCACAATCGAGAACCAGTATCATTCAATCATTAACCAACTCCGAAATAGTATTAGAACCCTACGCATACGAATGCTATTATGGAAAAAACTAGTATTACTAGCCCTCCATCAACCATTGATTCCTAGATTTCTGCTTCAACATAGTCACCAATTGCATATGGATATCATTCACTTCAACTTGCGCATCCTTCATATGATTTTGTTTCTCAACATTGAAAGGATCATCATCAGCCTCCCTCATAGCCCCTTGGGGCCAGAAGTTGCGCTTGTTTGCTTAACATGAACATTGCCAAACACCGTCACCGGTTCCATAACTTCATCTCCACCTTGGAGCCGCTTTGATTTTTTGAGGAAAAATAAAAGAGCTGAGACCCAACCAAAGGAGCATTCCAACTATCACGAACCATTCTCATAAAATCTGCATGAAGAAACCACATCTTTTGCACACGAAAAGGAGTTCTACGAGGACGAGTATTTATAAAAGGATAACCAATAAGGGGAGAATGATCGGAAACTTCCCTAGGAAGAGCTTTACACCGCCAATTCTCAAAACGATTCAACCAAAATTCATTTATAACAGCCCGATCCAGTTTACTAATGCCTGTTGGACCAAGTAAATTTACTTCCCAAAGCTTCCGCTTCAAAAAGACTATTATCATCCAACCAATCACTAAATTCATTGATAACTTCCGTTCTAGGAGTAGCACCTCCCATCTTTTCTTCATTGCGAAGAATACAATTAAAGTCACAAATTACTAACCAAGGAACCTGTTGCGCACCCATATCAAGCTGACGCCACAAATTTCTTCTAGTAGTTTGAACTGAACTTGCATGAACCATAGAAATATAAACTCCATCAACACCAATTATAATAGCTTGACGAGACATGTTCAGCACCACAGGTTCAGTATAATTTAGAGACCACAAAACCCACAAATTCTCAATAGAAGAGTCGGTAGAGTTGTGAATTATAGTACTATGAAACCCATCAATTTTGAAGCGTCGCATAGACCTAGAGGAGACAGCCACTCTCGGTTCAGCAATACCAATAATATCAGGTTTAAAATTTCTAACTAATTCTTTAAGCTTACATTGTGCTTTATCACGCACAATACCATTAATATTCCAAAAGAGAACACGATTAATAAACTGCATTTTGGGGCTAGGTAATTTAACACGCTGAGCTACTCGCGTAGTCCTTTCTTTTGAAATGCCTCACCTTGTTTACTATTATTCATAGCCTTGTTACCTGAATAAGCACCTTCCTTACTTGAGTCAGACTTGGTTTTGGCCACAACACTCATACCCTGGCCTGGAATCCCAATCAGTGGAGGAATAGATGAAGCAACTCGTGAAAGAATTTGAACTCTACCTGAACTAGTATCACCAGGGCTCCAAGGCAGCCTCAGATTGATCTCCCAAACCAAGCTCATTACTTAAAGCAATCAACAGAAATTTTGATCGATTTTGGAAGTTCCGTGAATATTCTTTTTATCATACTTATAAAACTATGGGAGGAAAGATGAAGATCTAATACCTTCAACTTACAAAATCTATGGTTTTAACGCATCGCAAATAAGCCTAAAGGAGAAGTTCATATGCGAATTCCTTTGAAAAATCTGTCCTCTGAAATTTTATTATGCATAGTTGATGTAGAATCACCCTACAATGCATTGATTGGGCGACCTTGGTTACATGAGATTTTAGGTGTGGCATCGACTTTCCATCAATGTATCAAGTTCCCTCATCCCACTGGTATTGGTATCATAAAAGGAGATTGGGTTGAAGGAAAGAAGTGTTATGAAATTGATATAGAATCTTGCGAAGAAAGAGCTGCGAAGAAGAAGAATTGGAAACACAACATCAAAGAAAAACAAAAAGGTGAAAGATTGATGGTATATGTAGTAGAACAGAGAGAAGAAGAAATGCTGCGAAACCAATATATGATGAAGATAAGAAGTGGCGAAGACTTCGCAACAGACAAGAAAATGACAGAAAAATTCAAAAATGCAGAAGCAGAAAGTAGCAGAAGTAAGAGACTTAAAGAATAAATGTAATTGTTGACTGCCGAGGTAGAAATTGGGAGGTGAAATAAAAATGTATGATTGGTTTGATCTTAAAAAAAAAAAAAAAATTGATTATGAAAGCTTTTCTTATAAATAACAGCGATGAGACTGCGAAAGAGAGCTGATATGCAGAAGAAGAAAATATATTTTATGAATGATAAAGATGAGATTGCGAAATTACAAAGGAGCTTATATGCAGAAGAATCAACAAAATAATTAGACATAGGCGAACCTACTATGGCGTACACCCTAGTTCGCGAAATCAAAATTTCGCAAGAGGCAAATGTAAGACCTAAAGTGCGTCATAGGTACCTATTGCATGGCTCAGGGAAAAGGTTACACCGCCCCTGGAACCTGAGTCATGGAGAATTGGGGTCAATAAAGCCCATCCAGGAGAGGTACCTTGGATTTTCAATTTAAGCTTATGACTTAGATTGGACGACCGAGGGTCTCTTCTAAGGAGTCAGCATTTGACCAAGGCGCCGAGGTACACGGTTGAGCCAAGAGTATCTGGGGCATTTGAAGTGTCTCGGCCATTCTTGGCAAGTCTTGGCATATCCGCACTCGCCCCAAGAAAACTCCACTTAGGTGCAGTCTCGTAACCATAAGCCCTATAGGTAAAAAAAGGGATAAGAGGCTGCGAAAACAATTGGTTGTTGTTAAGACCGGATGGGAGGAGCTAGCCTTGTATGGAAGAAGTACGCCTCCTTGAAGGGGCAACCAGGGAGATGATAAGGGCGACACCCTCCATTAGGGAGCTGATAAGTGTCTTAAGACGCAAATGTCATGACGCTTTATTTTCGCAAGAAAATTTAGGCTTGTCATATTTGTGCGGCAATCCTGAAGAGGCAATAATACAAAAGACAAAGATAAGACGAGATCAATGGGTCAGTACATGAAAATGTAAGGACGTCCTGCGATTTCGTCGCACGACGGCAATGTCATGGGGCTTTATGTTCGCAAGAATTTTTAGGCTTGTCATATTGTCGCAACAAAAATATCCTGCAGAGGCAACAATACTAAAGAAATGATAAGGCAAGATCAATGGGTCATTACATGAAAGTGTAAAGACGTCCTGCGATTTTGTCGCAGTGACAAGAGGTGGCACAGTAAGACCTTTAACTAGGAAGGCAAAATAAGACCACATATAAGAGGATCTTGGAAACAACCAAGAAATACTTGCTTGCGAAAATTCAATAGCAACATTTGTGAGACTGAGGCATGTTATCATTAAAAATAACTTGCTTAATCTTTCATTTGAAAACAAATAACAGAGGCAAGTATGGGAATGAATAGAATAAGAACATGTTACTTGTTTTCATATGATAGATTTACGCACTCATAGTATGAAAAAGATTGATAATGCATTGATTAACTGTATTGCAAAAAAAAGAATTGTTCTTTTAACAATGTGCAGAAAGGAACAACAAAGGTAGAGCTTGTATTTGAAGATCCAAGAAACTCGCAGCAAAAGATTACAAAAATAGAAGATTAAAAGAATGAATGTACAGATATTACAAAAAGAGAAAGAAGAAAACAGAACTATTTCTTGTTTGATTCTTCTTCATTTTCTTCATCTTCATCAGATCCTTCTATTTCTTCATCTTCGTCAGATTCCTCTTCTTCGCTAGCATCGCTGTCAGATATATCCAAAGAAGGCACATTCTTAGGGATTTCATCAATGAGGCAAGGGTATGTAGAATGAGGAATGTTGTTGTCGTCACAGACCATCTTAATAGTCAGATTGCGAAAAAGAGTAGCATCATTCTTGAAATTCGCAACAGTAATTTGTAGTTTCCTCTTCAATCTAGAATATTTGTCATCTCGAGAAGAAAGGTCCTTTGCGAGCTGCTCCTTCTCAGATTCAAGTTCTTCAATTCTTTTGCGAAATCTCTCTTCAGCCTCTGCGAACATATGACAATGAATCATCAACTTAATGACAACTTCATAAAAAACAAACAGTTAAATAAAGAAGAATAATTAACAACCTTCTTTGTCAGAAATCATATCCCTAACTAAAGTCGTATGCTCATCTTGAAGACTAACGTTAACACCTAAATTATTTCTGGCATCATCTAGAACTTTCGCAGCCCAAGCGAATTCATCGTCATTATTTATGAGAAGAAGGGAGCGAATTTGATTCTCTCTTTCACTAAGTATAGCATTTTTGCGGGTAGATTCATCCCGTTCAATTTGAACCTCAAGAAGAGTCTTTTGGAATTTCGCTAATGCTTGAGCACCTTGACTAGCGATGCGATCTTTATCATCTATGAGATCACTGATTTTGGTTCTTAAAGTATTAATTTTCTCTTTAGAATTAAGATAGAGACGCTTAAATTGGTTGGCTAAGCCTAAGCTAGATCTATGATCAATTTCTAAGAGGCGAATTTGGATTGAAGTTCATTTAGAGGAAGAGATTTAATCTTGTCATTTGAGAAACTATTCAAAGAATTGTTGAGGTGATCAAGAAGGGCAAAGAAGAAGCTTGCATGGTTGGTCAGGATGCGTGAATGCAAGTAGCAGGTCGCAGGATCAATTCTTAATTCTCGCACATTTATTTTGGAAAAGAAACAAAAAATGAGAGGAAAGAGAAAGTCCGGTTTTTTCTCTTGGCGTTTTTGAGTTTTCATTTTTTGTCACGTGATTTTTTGATCTTGAACATCTTAGGTTGTTTCAAGATGATTCGATCTATGCTTTCCGATCTAAACACCTCGATCTTAATCAAGTTAACAAAAAATCGTTTCTGAAACAGGTTAAGAGGCGTCAAACCCTAAACCCAACAACAATTGATGTTTCAAAGTTACCAAACCCTAGTCTTGTTGATGGTGGTGAACCTGCTCTAGAAATACCTAATGATTTCTTTCAAGAAGGGTGTAAACCTTTCCAGCATAGTTTCATTGCTAGATTGGATCCTACGGGATTAAAGTTCTCTGAAGTTAAAAAAAACCCTTGAAGATCAATGGAAATTAGGTTGTAAGTTTGTGCCGATGACTAAGGGTTTTTTCATTATTATGTTATCTAGTGAAGTGTGATAAGGAAAAGTTACGTGCAAACAAGTGGTATGTTAAAGAACAAGCTTTGAAACCGATTGATTGGTATCCGAGGTTTCAATTCGGAGAAGCAAAGAACCTCCCATGCAGCTGTTTGGGTGCGTTTTCCAGGTCTCCCTATTGAATTATGGACTGAGATATAATTACTTTCAATGGGTAAATCTCTGGGGTCACCAATTGTGGTTGATCAAAAAACCCTAAACCTTGAATATGGTTACTTTGCTGCTGTTTTGGTGGATATTGACTTCTCAAAACACACTCATAAACGCATCTCCCTAACAGCAGGTGGAAAGAAGTTTTGGCAATATGTTGATATTCAGAATCCTCCAAAATTCTGTTTCTCTTGTAACATCATTGGGCATATGGATGATGAATGTAAGAAGAAGGCTAAAAACAAAGTTGTTAGTAAGGAAACCAAATCTGCTGGCAAGGAAACTACTCAACAAACAAAACAAGTCTGGCAGGTTAAAAGTAATAATAATGAGAATGTGGCAGAAGTCGAAACAACTTCAATGTTGGAGCAAAACTTAGCTAATAACCAAGTTGTAGCTGATCAAGAGGAATTGATAGTTCTTGGCAACGTACTTAAGAAAAATAACGCAAGTTATAATGCTGGCACAACTGATGCTACAAGTATTGTGTGCACTGATGATAAACAGTTGGAGGAAGAGCTTAATAAATCTTCTATGGAATTTCGTAAAGCACAGCTAAAATTGATTAGATGTCGAAATGCTATTGCAGCTAAAGCAGCTATTGCTGCGCGTAAAGTTGATCACTCCAAGTCCAATACAAACTCTGAGAATCCCGTGAACAAGCAGCAGTCCGTGAACAAGCCAAATCTGGAAGGCAGTTCCGTGTCTTTGAGAAAATCTGCTCATGCAGATCATGCAGGTATTACTCCCGTGAAGACTAAACTGCTAGAATCCATATCAAACCCAAATTCTGTGTCTAAGCCAGAGTCCATGTTAAAAAAAAATCTGATTCAAAGAACAACACGGATTTGGTTTCTATTTCAAACCCAAACTGTGGTTTGGAAAACACGTCTTTAAGTTTTGAAAGCAAGTCCGTAACTTCAATGTTAGATGACAAGTCTATTGCTGGTACTTCCAAAGATGGATGGACGCTTGTTAAGGGTAAGAAAGCTCCTTCTAAATTCACTTTTACACCCTTCACAGATGCTTTGTTATGTTCTTCAGAATTTGTTTGTAAAAATAAATATGACTCGCTGAGTTCAGAACTTGGATTTAGAGAGGTAGATGAGGAAGTTCAGCCAAGTAACATTGAAGATTTGCAGGAGAATGATGCTGATTTGGATGTGGCTGCTATGGTGGCTGAAGTTAAAAATTCAAAGGAATGGGGTATGATCTCAGATGCCAATACAACTAAAAAGGATAAGGCTTTGGTAAGTGTTTCAGATCCTGTGGTAAATTCTAGCCAAGAGCCCATGTTTGACTTGAAAAATATTTTAACAAGGGAGGATCTAGAAGTTGCTAGCGAAATTCAGAATGATGAAGTTCGTGCTAACTTCATTAGAAGTCCAGCCTATAGGAAAGATTTTTTCAAGGAAAAAAAGGATCTAATGGATAGACTAACAACTAAGAATCAGGCTCAATCTAAGCTTGGTCCTGGTAAGAAACATGTTCAATCTCCTATCAAGCTTATTCCTGGTGGTAATTATGCTTCAGATGAAGATGAATATGGTGATATTTATGGAGGCCCTGATTTGACACAAATAATTGCTGGTCTTCTACCTAATAAGAGGAATTTTAGAGGTGGAAATAAGGGGCGCAAACGTTTTTAGTGTTTCTAGTTTTCCTCTTTTCGCTATTTTTTTTTTTTTGTGTTTAGAAGCTTCTTTTATGAGCTTTTAGTGTTTTTTTGATGCTATTTTTCACCCCTTTGGTTTATGGGGGTTGGGAGCTTTGTGCTTCAAACTTGTAATTCTTGTAATTACGTTTTTTTGTTATAATAAACCTTGGACTTAACAAAAAAAAAGATCAAAAAGGACATTGTTATCCATAGGGTCAGGGAACGAGTGAAGAAGAATGGCTTCATCAGAAAGATTATAAACGTCTGCGAAAATGGTAAACCAGATGAGGGAAGATAATGAGAGAATAAACCAAAAGAAAAAAAGAAAAAGTCTCATACCATAAAGTTGTTGGTTGGCACTTTGAAGACTAGAAACTTATTCTTCTGAGTGGAAGAATCAGCTTCTAATTGCTTAGTTTTCTCGCGAAGAGTAGCAGCTTCAGTTTCAAATTCTTCATTTCTCTTGCGAAGAGCAGCAGCAGCAGCTTCAGTTTCCAATTTTTCATTTTTCTTGCGAAGTTGAAGATTATTCTTTTCGAGAATACTGCGCCTTTTCTTAAGATCTGAGGCAACAACGAAGGAAGCTCTCCTGACTATAAAGGAAAGTAAAGAAATTATCAAGATATAACTTAAAACCAAAATTATGAAGAAATAAGGGAACAAAGACATACCAAGACACCAAGCGAATTTAGAAAGCTAGGAGTCACTGATCTGGAAACCCCATGAAGAGAATCATCACCCTCTAGTAAAGGAGCATCGCAGATACTCGCGAGAGCTTTGCACATACTAGAGAGACGATCATCTCCAATCCCTTGCATGGAGTCAGAGAAGATGCTGGATAGTTGTGCCATAGAAGATTCAGTTGGAAAATCCTCCTTTGCGAGAGAAGTATCAACATCATCATTATCTTCATCATCAGAGCTTTCACTGGACTGAATCTTTCGTTTATTTGAAGGTGGAACAGTAGACTTCTCCATGCGAAGAGAACCTTTACCCTTGCCTTTGGTCTTTGCAACCTTAGAACTTTCTTCTTCTTCAGCAACTTCAGCACCAACCTTCGCACACGAATGAAGATAAGAAACAGAGGCAACAATATTGTTAAAAATAATAAAGAAAAGTATTTCTTACTTCATCCATGATCGAAGCAGTCTGCTAGGTACTTGCCTTAGCATTTCTTTTGTAGCTCTTTCTCAACTTGATAATCTGAAAATTTCGCAAGATTAATAGGTATAAAAAGGAGTGAAGATTATAAACTGAGCGAAATTTAGGAAGCATACCTTTTTTTATTTCTCAGGCCAGTTAAAAACCCAAGGCTGATAATTGGCGAGATTCGCATGGAGCACATTTGAACCTGAAATATAAGGTCCTTTCAAAACTAGCGGAAAGACGCACCATCTGTCGTCTTTGGAATGACGAGGAACATTATTCTTTCCAGAATGCCAGTCGATATCCTGCATAAGTATTTTATCGCTGGCAATATTTTCTCTTCTCTTCAAGCGAGCACCCCAGCGAGTTCTATCGTTCTTCATGTTTATTACTCTATAGTTCTCGAAGAAGCTCTCTACCGTATACTTTTCAGCGAATATCTCTAAGTCCTCAAATTTAGGATTCCTGTCTTCTTTGGGATAAAGAGATCCCTTACCAGCACCACGGTTGGAGAAATCAAGTATTAAGCGGATACAATCCCCACTCAATTGATAGATGGCTCGCGAGAATTTCGCATGATCAAGAATTTCATAAAATAAGGGAAGATCGGGGTCACAGAGAGGAATGGGAAGACCAGCGAGAATCTGACCTAGCGAAATTATGATTTCCTGATCATCACAACGATGATCAGAAAACAGTTTGGCAGAAAGAATGGATTTAGATTCTTGATTGGGAATGGTGGTTAACATGAAACCTTTATCTTCGAAATCTTTTTGCACTTTGTCCAGAGAAGTTTCATATTTACGACCAACTGGAGGCATTTTCAGAGTATGGGAATGAAGATAAAATCGAAGATCAAAAGAAGTGAAAAGAAGAAGATTTATAGCAGCAGAAGCGGAAGTTACGGAGAGAGATTAAAGAAAAGTTGCAGAGAAAATAAGAAAGAAAGTAAAAAATAAGAAGAAAAGAATAAGAAAATTATATATAGAGAAGGATTCTCGAAAAGATAAACACATTTAATGCGAAGAGTAGAGTGAACAGTTGAGAAATAACAATTGAAAAAGACGTGTCAAGAAATGGACGGAGGAAGAGATACGTGTAATAAATTCTGCGTAAAAGTACAGAATCATGTCAATACAGAAAAATATGAAAAAATGAACAGCTGCAGCATTTTGAAAGTACTAATTCTCATGACATTCTCTCCTTCGCAGAGAAGACATGAGAAGAGGCAAGGTGTAGGATCAGAATATCGCAACACCAAGACCCTTGCGAAATCCATAAACGACACATTGTGAAGATATCGTAGATGGGTAATAAAAATGACGCAACGGATGACGACAGCCTGAACACGAGAAAGATGTGAAGACCTAGCGAGATTTAGGAGTGTTGCGAGATTTCACATTTGTACATTTGCGAGAATTCGCAAGTCAGATCCGAAAATAAAGGACAGCTTAGCTGTCATCCACTATGTAATGTCTTATATAAAGAGCCGAACAGGCTTAAGAGAAGAGGGATCTTTTTCGAGTGTTGAGCAAGTCATTAAGAGAGAGAAAGTTTAGAACGGTTGTTAATTCTTTAGCTTATTTCCTCTTCATCTTGTAACATTTGTGAGTTTAATTAATAAAGACTATAATTGTTCATCTTAAAATGATTTGATTGTGTGAATTCTTGTGAGGGGTGTAGTGTGGGATTTCCTGCTACTACAATGAGACCATCAATTCAAGTCATAACAAGAGAAATGATGGCTTTTACAAAGCTTACAATCAATGGAACAATATCATATAAAATGATCCAAAAATATTTTGCCTCATTTTTTCGGATACAAACCGTGTAACACCGCCTTTTCATTTTGTGAAAACCTCGATTTTGATAATGAGACCATCAATTCAAGTCAGAACAAGAGAAATGATGGCTTGTTACAAAGATTACGATCAATGGAACAATATCTTATAAAATGATCAAAAAAATATTTTGCCTCATTTTTGCGGATACAAATCGTGTACCGCCGCCTTTGTATTTTGTGAAAAACTCGAGTTTGATAATGAGACCATCAATTCAAGTCATTACAAGAGGAATGATGGCTTTTTACAAAGCTTTCAATCAATGGAACAATATCATATAAAATGATTCAAAAATATTTTGCCTCATTTTTTCGGATACAAACCGTGTAACACCGCCTTTTCATTTTGTGAAAAACTAACTTTTGATAATGAGACCATCAATTCAAGTCAGAAGAAGAGAAATGATGGCTTGTTACAAAGATTACAATCAATGGAACAATATCTTATAAAACGATCCAAAAAATATTTTGCCTCATTTTTGCGGATACAAACCGTGTACCGCCGCCTTTGTATTTTATGAAAAACTCGATTTTGATAATGAGACCATCAATTCAAGTCAGAACAAGAGAAATGATGGCTTTTAACAAAGCTTACAATCAATGGAACAATATCTTATAAAATGATCCAAAAAATATTTTGCCTCATTTTTTCGGATACAAACCGTGTACCGCCGTCTTTGTATTTTGTGAAAAACTAGAGTTTGATAATGAGACCATCAATTCAAGTCATAACAAGAGAAATGATGGCTTTTTACAAAGCTTACAATCAATGGAACAATATCATATAAAATGATCCAAAAAATATTTTGCCTCATTTTTTCGGATACAAACCGTGTAACAGCGCCTTTTCATTTTATGAAAAACTAACTTTTGATAATGAGACCATCAATTCAAGTCAGAAGAAGAGAAATGATGGCTGTTTACAAAGATTACAATCAATGGAACAATATCTTATAAAATGATCCAAAAAATATTTTGCATCATTTTTGCGGATACAAACCGTGTACCGCCGCCTTTGTATTTTGTGAAAAACTCGATTTTGATAATGAGACAATCAATTCAAGTCAGAACAAGAGAAATGATGGCTTGTTACAAAGCTTGTAATCAATGGAACAATATCTTATAAAATGATCCAAAAAATATTTTGCCTCATTTTTTCGGATACAAACCGTGCAACACCGCCTTTTCATTTTGTGAAAAACTAGCTTTTAATAATGAGTCCATCAATTCAAGTCAGAACAAGATAAATGATGGCTTGTTACAAAGCTTACAATCAATGGATCAATATCTTATAAAATGATCCAAAAAATATTTTGCCTCATTTTTGCGGATAAAAACCGTGTACCGCCGCCTTTGTATTTTTTGAAAAACTCGATTTTGATTATGAGACCATCAGTTCAATTCAGAACTAGAGAAATGATGGCTTGTTACAAAGCTTACAATCAATGGAACAATATCTTATAAAATGATCCAAAAAAATTTTTGCCTCATTTTTTCGGATACAAACCGTGCAACACCGCCTTTTCATTTTGTGAAAAACTAGCTTTTGATAATGAGACCAACAATTCAAGTCAGAACAAGAGAAATGATGGTTGTTTACAAAGCTTACAATAAATGGAACAATATCTTATAAAATGATCCAAAAAATATTTTGCCTCATTTTTTCGGATACAAACCGTGCAACACCGCCTTTTCATTTTGTGAAAACCTCGATTTTGATAATGAGACCATCAATTCAAGTCAGAACAAGAGAAATGATGGCTTTTAACAAAGCTTACAATCAATGGAACAATATCTTATAAAATGATCCAAAAAATATTTTGCCTCATTTTTTCGGATACAAACCGTGTACCGCCGCCTTTGTATTTTGTGAAAAACTCGAGTTTGATAATGAGACCATCAATTCAAGTCATAACAAGAGAAATGATGGCTTTTTACAAAGCTTACAATCAATGGAACAATATCATATAAAATGATCAAAAAATTATTTTGCCTCATTTTTCGGATACAAACCGTGCAACACCGCCTTTTAATTTTGTGAAAACCTCGATTTTGATAGTGAGACCATCAATTCAAGTCAGAACAAGAGAAATGATGGCTTGTTACAAAGCTTAAAATCAATGGAACAATATCTTATAAAATGATCCAAAAAATATTTTGCCTAATTTTTTTTGATAAGTCAAAAATTTGTATTAATAGATAACAAATTTACAAGAGATAGTTTACATGAAAAATTTGTATTAACAAAATTTGTATTAATTGATAATTTGTATTAAAATATGTATCATTTTTGCGGATACAAACCGTGTACTGCCGCCTTTGTATTTTGTAAAAACCTCGATTTTGATAATGAGACCATCAATTCAAGTCATAACAAGAGAAATGATGGCTTTTTACAAAGCTTACAATCAATGGAACAATATCATATAAAATGATCCAAAAAATATTTTGCCTCATTTTTTCGGATACAAACCGTGCAACACCGCCTTTTCATTTTGTGAAAAACTAACTTTTGATAATGAGACCATCAATTCAAGTCAGAAGAAGAGAAATGATGGCTTGTTACAAAGATTACAATAAATGGAACAATATCTTATAAAATGATCCAAAAAATATTTTGCCTCATTTTTGTGGATACAAACCGTGTACCGCCGCCTTTGTATTTTGTGAAAAACTCGATTTTAATAATGAGACAATCAATTCAAGTCAGAACAAGAGAAATGATGGCTTTTTACAATGCTTACAATTAATAGAACAATATCTTATAAAATGATCCAAAAAATATTTTGCCTCATTTTTTCGGATACAAACCGTGCAACATCGCCTTTTCATTTTGTGAAAAACTAGCTTTTAATAATTAGTCCATCAATTCAAGTCAGAACAAGATAAATGATGGCTTGTTACAAATCTTACAATCAATGGATCAATATCTTATAAAATGACCCAAAAAATATTTTGCCTCATTTTTGCGGATAAAAACCGTGTACCGCCGCCTTTGTATTTTTTGAAAAACTCGATTTTGATTATGAGACCATAAATCCAATTCAGAACTAGAGAAATGATGGCTTGTTACAAAGCTTATAATCAATGGAACAATATCTTATAAAATGATCCAAAAAATATTTTGCCTCATTTTTGCGGATAAAAACCGTGTACTTCCGCCTTTGTATTTTTTGAAAAACTCGATTTTGATTATGATACCATCAGTTCAATTCAGAACTAGAGAAATGATATCTTGTTACAAAGCTTACAATCCATGGAACAACACCACTTGAATCTCTTGTGATCAATCATGCACATCAAAAAAAAAAAAAAACAGATGCCCAAGACTTTTGATTATTTTTTTCTCTCTCCTAAAATTTTCCCTCCTCTGGAGATTTTTTAGGGTTTCAAACTTTCAACTATTTTCATCTCTTATCTCGATCATCCTTGGGTGATTTGAGACGGGGGATCTTCCTGATCCGCCTCAAACAAAAGTTTTAACCTATGCCGAGAAGGTGATGGGAAAAAAACAGCTACCAGCTACTACTTTTGATTTATCCAAACTGCCAAACCCAACTGTGAAGGAGGGTAAACCAGCAGTAATTATTCCAGATGAGTTCTATAATGAGGGCTGTGAACTATGGAAGTTCAGTCTCATAGGGCGTTTAGATTTAAAGGGGATTACCTTTCAAGATGTAAAAAATAACTTTGAACATCAATGGCAGTTAGGGCAAGGTCGTGTTCAATTTGTTCCTATGAATAGAGGTTTCTTTATTATCAAGCTGAAATCTCAGGAAGACAAAGATAAGTTACTCAACGTTGAAGACTGGTTTTTTGATCAACAAAAACTCAATCTCATGGAATGTTTTCCAGGGTTTGATGTTGATAAACATAAAACTTCACGTGCTACTGTATGGGTGAAGTTTCCTGGTTTGCCTATGGAGTTTTGGATTGAGAAGACCCTGTTGGCGTTAGGTAAAACACTTGGTACTCCCATTGTGGTAGATCAGCGTACTCTTGCTCATGAATATGTCCATTTAGCTTCAGTTTTGATAGATATCAATTTTGCTGAATTAAACACTGATGCTATTCATGTCACGGTTGGTGGTTTGGATTTCTGGCAGAATTTTGAAATTCAAAAGAAACCTAAATTTTGCTCTAAGTGCAAGCTAATAGGGCACTCGGATACGGAGTGTCGTAAGAAAGCTAAGATTAACGCTAACAACTTGCAGCTTCAAACTTCTTCTCAAGTTCAGAAATCGCAGGGGAATAATGCTACTAATGAGAGTGGTAATGCTGCTAATGGTGGTAGTGAATGGCAAGAAGTTGGTCGCAAGAAAAAAGGAAAGAAAGCTCCATTAATCCCTTTCATTCCTGAGATAGTTAATAACGTGACTTCTGTAAATCATGCTAATGATGTGCATGGCCAGCATGGCCGGAAACAAGATGACGTTGTGCAGATTACTTCTCCGGAGAATTTAGAAGAAGGGGAAGTTGTGTCAGGGAATGCTATTGAAGCTGTTGACATACAGATGCAAGATGAATTAGCTAGGTCTGAAGCTGCTGCGAACTCTGCCTTGGCTAAATTGGCAAGAACTAAGCTTAAGGTAGCTGATCGTGCAGCATTAGTTACAAGGACTCCGGTGAGTGATTTTCCTTTAACTAAGTCATCTATAGGATCTGAAGCGAGGGAGAGTAGGATTCCTATGGGTGATAGGACTGTTGCTTCTTCATCTGGCACTCCTTTAACTGACAATTTGTTTACTCGTGAATCTATTGTCTCGCCAAACCAATTTGGCGCTTTAAGTAATGAGCTTGGTTTGGGAGATCAATCTGAGGCTGCCTTGGAGCCTGGTGATACTAGTTCAGGTAGAGTTCAAATTCTTTCACGAGTTGCTTCATCTATTCCTCCACTGATTGGGATTCCAGGCCAGGGTATGAGTGTTGTGGCCAAAACCAAGTCTGACTCAAGTAAGGAAGGTGCTTATTCAGGTAACAAGGCTATGAATAATAGTAAACAAGGTGAGGCATTTCAAAAGAAGGACTCTGGCAGAGTAGCTCAGCGTGTTAAATTACCTAGCCCCAAAAAATCTGGTTATTAATGCGTGTTCTCTTTTGGAATATTAATGGTATTGTGCGTGATAAAGCACAATGTAAGCTTAAAGAATTAGTTAGAAATTTTAAACCTGATATTATTGGTATTGCTGAACCGAGAGTGGCTGTCTCCTCTAGGTCTATGCGACGCTTCAAAATTGATGGGTTTCATAGTACTATAATTCACAACTCTACCGACTCTTCTATTGAGAATTTGTGGGTTTTGTGGTCTCTAAATTATACTGAACCTGTGGTGCTGAACATGTATCGTCAAGCTGTTACAATTGGTGTTGATGGAGTTTATATTTCTATGGTTCATGCAAGTTCAGTTCAAACTACTAGAAGAAATCTGTGGCGTCAGCTTGATATGGGTGCGCAACAGGTTCCTTGGTTAGTAATTGGTGACTTTAATTGTATTCTTCGCAATGAAGAAAAGAAGGGAGGTGCTACTCCTAGAACGGAAGTTATCAATGAATTTAGTGATTGGTTGGATGATAATAGTCTTTTTGAAGCGGAAGCTTTGGGAAGTAAATTTACTTGGTCCAACAGGCATTAGTAAACTGGATCGGGCTGTTATAAATGAATTTTAGTTGAATCGTTTTGAGAATTGGCAGTGTAAAGCTCTTCCTAGGGAAGTTTCCGATCATTCTCCCCTTATTGGTTATCCTTTTATAAATACTCGTCCTCGTAGAACTCCTTTTCGTGTGCAAAAGATGTGGTTTCTTCATGCAGATTTTATGAGAATGGTTCGTGATAGTTGGAATGCTCCTTTGGTTGGGTCTCCGTCTTTTATTTTTCCTCAAAAAATTAAAGCGGCTCAAGGTGGAGATGAAGTTATGGAACCAGACGGTGTTTGGCAATGTTCATGTTAAGCTTAAACAAGCGCAACTTCGGCTTGAAGGGGCTATGAGGGAGACTGATGATGATCCTTTCAATATTGAGAAACAAAATCATATGAAGGATGCGCAAGTTGAAGTGAATGATATCCGTATGCAATTGGTGACTATGTTGAAGCAGAAATCTAGGAATCAATGGTTGATGGAGGGGGCTAGTAATACTAGTTTTTTCCATAATAGCATTCGTATGCGTAGGAGTTCTAATACTATTTCGGAGTTGGTTAATGATTCGGGTGATACGGTTACTGATTGTGATCAAATTCGAGACATGGTTGTAAATTATTATCAAGCTAAGTTCAATGGGGATAATTCCGTTTTGGAGAGTTCTCTTTTTGATATAGAGCATGATCGTATTTCTGTTGAGGAGAGTACCTTTATGGATCTTTTGCCTACTGCGGAGGAGATTCATGAGGCTGTTTTTGACTTGGGTGCGGATAGTGCCCCAGGTCCAGATGGTTTTGCAGGTTTTTTCTACAGGCATTGTTGGGAAATTATTAGTGAGGACTTGGTTAAGGCCATATTATTTTGCTGGACCAACAAATTTATTCCGCATGGTGTTAATTCTAGCTTACTGTTGTTGCTTCCAAAGGAAATAGGTGCTAATATGCTAAAGAATTTCAGACCTATTAGTCTGAGTAATTTCTTTTTCAGGATTTTTTACGAAAATTCTGGCTACTCGTTTGGGGAGTGTCCTAGGTAACTTGGTTTCTGAGGAGCAAGTGGCGTTTATGAAGGGTAGAAATATCCATGAAAACATCTGTTTAGCTTCAGAAATGGTGAATGAGCTTCATATTAAACGCAAGGAGGGTAACGTGGGGCTGAAGCTAGATATTACTCAAGCTTTTGACACAGTTAGTTGGTCTTTTATCTTGGCTGTTTTTAAAGAATATGGTTTTTCGGATGCTTGGTGTAATTGGATTTTGCATATTTTAAGGTCAGCCAGAATTTCTGTCCTTGTTAATGGTAGTCCGGAAGGTTTTTTCAGTATAGATAGGGGTCTGAGACAGGGTGATCCTCTATCGCCTTTAATTTTTGTGTTGATTGAAGATGTCCTTAGTAGAAATATTACGAAATTATTTCGTGAGAAAAATATGTCTACTATGGTCACAAGAAAAGGTATTTCTCCAACTCATTTATTCTTTACGGATGATATAATGATTTTTTGCAAAGGTAACATGAAAATCTTGAGGAATTTGGTTGCTCTTCTTGGTACTTATCGGCGTGCTTCGGGCCAAAACTGTTAGTCGTGAAAAAGCAAAATCTATTATGGTGGTAGCTCTTTGCGGAGGAGAGCTAACATTGCTGATTTTTTAGGCATGAATGTTGTTTCTTTTCGGATAGATATTTGGGGGTGAAAGTCATGCCAGTCTTGTTAAATATCATCATATTAGCAATGTGGTTGAGAAAATCAAAGATCGGTTAAACGGAGTTGGAAGGGGAGAATGCTTTCGTTCCAAGATAGAGTGGTGTTGGTTAAGTCGGTGATTGCAAGTTATTCTATTCACAATATGGTTGTTTATAAATGGCCTAGAAAATTCATCCATCAATGTGAGGTTTCTTATTCGAAATTTCTTATGGTCGGGGATTCTCAAGTTAGTAGATATTTTGTAGTTGCTTATGACAAGATTTGTGCTCCTTATAATGAAGGTGGACTTGGAATCACTCGTATGCGGGTTATGAACAAAGCCATGCTTATGAAGCTTTGCTGGAATATTTGTAAATCTAACAAGGCTTGGGCGCGTTTTATGCGTGCAAAGTTCTTGGCCGTAATGGCCAATTGGTAGGTTACATGAAATCTTCCATTTTGCCGAGTTTCAAATGGGTTTTTAGTGAGGTTCAGTCCAATTGTAGGATGTTGATTGGTGATGGCGGGAGTACCTCTTTGTATTTCGATGCTTGGTGTACGGAGGGTTGCATATTTGATGCTATTGGGCATGAAATTCTCGGATCGCAATTTGTTAGTTAGTGATTGTATTCATGATGGGGCGTGGTTTTCACTGACAATGTGCGTTTGAATTTGTTGGAAGCGGGTGTGGATTTAAATAACCTTCCAATTCCAATGGGAGGTGCTGATTACAGGGTGTGGAAGCCAGATTACAAAGGGAACTTTTCGGTTCGTTCGCACAAGGAGCCGGTTCGATTCTAGGCAACTTTGCTGCAAGGAACTAATCTGTTGTGGAGGTATTCGGTTCATCGCCCTTTAGCTGCTTTAAATTGGAAGATTTTGCGTGGGCGTGTGCTACTTTGGACAAGGTAAAACCAGATTTAAGCATCAAGTTGTTAATAAGTGTTGCCTTTGTAACAGCCAAGAGGAGTCGCTGGATCATATTTTATGGTCTTGTTCCTTTGCGGCTAAAGCTTGGGATTGGATTTCGGACGTGTTTGGTATTCTTCCGCATCAGATTTTAACAGCCTCTTACAAGGCAGCAAAAGGTAAAAGTAGGATGGTCAAGTATCTTTGGTTACTTGCGATTCTAGTTATTCGCTCGAGCTTTGGATGGCCCGTAATGGTTTTGTCTACGGCAACCAAAGAGTTAGTTGGATCTTTTTCAAAAGAAGGTGTTTAATCGGATTCAAGAGTACTCTATTCGGCTTAAGGGTTGTATGTTTAACTCTCAAGATGACTTGCGAATCCTAACTTTCTTTAGAGTTCGTCATAGGTAGGTAAGGCATGTTGATCCCATCGAATGCTTTTGGGAGCCTCCGCAAAATAATGAGCTGATGTTATGTTGTGATGGAGCGGCTCGTGGTAATCCTGGGATGGCAGGTGCTGGAGTGGTTGTCCGTAATGCCAATGCTAATGTGCTTGGATCTATGAGTGTTGGTTTTGGTGTGCAAACTAATTACTTGGCTGAATTATTTTGTGTTATTGTTGGTTTGGAATGGGCCATTAAGTTTGGAGTTGGCAATATTTGTATAAGGAAACGAGACTCCATGAGTGTTGTTTTGGTTTTCTCTGGTGATGCTGCTGCCGTTCCTTGGTTCCTTAGACCAAGATGGATGTCTATGAGGGCAAGATACGCTTCCATTCGCTTTATTCCTCCTAGAGAGAAGCAAACTTTGCGGCTGATTGTTTGTCCAAAGGGGTTGCTTGTTAGATGAAGGGTAAGGGGCTTAGTTATGATAATAGGCCCGATTTTCTCTTGTCTGTTGAATTACCCAATGAATCTTATTTTCGTTTCAAGTAATCGAGTAAGTTTTGGGGT
Organism: Papaver armeniacum; assembly: GCA_023531295.1. Classification (NCBI taxonomy): domain Eukaryota; kingdom Viridiplantae; phylum Streptophyta; class Magnoliopsida; order Ranunculales; family Papaveraceae; genus Papaver; species Papaver armeniacum. The sequence continues at coordinate 29,107 of JAJJWW010013224.1, forward strand.
TTCTCGACCTCTTTTCTTACTTTTTACTTTGTTTTGTAATTTTTGCTATTCATTAATTCATTTTGGACTTACCAAAAAAAATCAATCATGCACGTAACGAAGTATGTTAACAATGGATAATCACATGATGCCTTTAGATCTAACAATAGTTCTAAAGATCTCGTCGATACTTTGATCTAGTTTGAGTGAATTTTATATTAGAAAAGAAGATTCTCAAGCATAAACAAACTAGTTACAATCAAAGTTTCAACAACTGTTAGTCAATCAAATCAAATCAAAAACCAATAACACTGCAATTACCTAGTTTCCCACCAATGGTACTCGTAGAGCTTATTGATCCCAAGAAGTCTTTAAACAAGCGGTCGTAAGAGATTTCACCTAATTAAGATACTTTCCTCTCCGAATAGACGGCTCCACTAGAAACAACAAGAAATAAAGTTTTCCTGGCTCTTATGATAGTTTGCTAGAAATGCAAACTTAGGTATTTATAGACCAAGGATGTTAGGACACCAAGGAATTTCCAAAACCGAAAATATTCTCAAGATATGCAATGAATACCCAAATTCGGTTTTCATAATTCCTATAAATGTTGGTCCAATATTTCCAAATCTCTCAATAGAAAATATCCAATTAGTAAATGCACATTACTAATTTTTATTCTCAAGAGCTATGCATTAATTGCTGGAAATTAAAGCATATAAAACCAAAGACCTTAATTAAAAGATTAATATATTTAAGCACGTAATCACCTTGAGTACCAAGGAATATCTTTGAACAATAAATGATAAGAGTTAATGCAGGATCAGAATATCGCAACACCAACATCCTTGCGAAATCCATAAACAACACATTGCGAAGATGTAGCGAGATGGAAAATAAAAATGATTTAAACGGATGACGCAGGCTTTGAACACGAAAGATGTGAAGATCTAGCGAGATTAAGGAGTGTTGCGAGATTTAACATTTATATACTGCAGAATGTCGCAAGTCATCCCCGAAAATAAAGGATGACTTATTGTCATCCATTATGTAATGTCCTATATAAAGGGCCGAACAGGCTTAAGAGAAGAGGGATCTTTTTCGAGTGTTGGGCAAGTCATTAAGAGAGAGAAAGTTTATAGCGGTAGTTAATTCTTTAGCTTATTTCCTTTTCATCTTGTAACATTTGTGAGTTTAATTAATAAAGACTATAATTGTTCATCTTAAAATGATTTGATTGTGTGAATTCTTGTGAGGGGTGTAGTGTGGGATTGCCTGCTACTACAATTAATGCTCGTGCTCAAAGTATGTTGACATATTTTCACTGCATATCCTTATTTCATAGTTACATGGATTTGCTTCTTGGAATCGGTTCTACCACACTTCCAAACAAGTTTAGAATTGGTTTGCCAGTATTCCAAGACTACTATATTGATATTTGAACCGCCTGTTTTCTTGCAATTTATCTTGTTATTGCTGATTCTCTATCGTGCTAATAATGCTTATGAGTTATTTGTGAATCGTTTAAGTTGCAAATTAAATTGGTTTATGGATGATTCTAATGCTAGTTGAGACCTCTTCGACCCGTAACTCTTGATACAAGTAGTAATATGTGGTTATTGACGATGGGATTATGTTAAGTAATCATATGTATTGAATGACACTAGTAGATGAAACGAGCTTTTGTATTTGTCACTAGGAATAACCTATCTCACGGAACTTAATGTATTTGTTTAAGTCACACCTAGAGAGCGTACTTATAGGAAACTTGATGTGTAGAATCCGGTAGTCGAGCGCTTCCGTGTCCGGTGAATTCATGAGATTGCGGGATATTTTAGCGTACTAAATATTCTAGGGTTATTAGTAATGGGTGATTGCAGAAACATAGCTATATTGATAAGATTCACGTTTCGTGACTGAGAAAGAGTCATTGATCATTCTCATCCTCATATTTGCATTATTCTAATTCAGAAATTGAATTGACAACTTTGACTGAACTCTCCTTAGGAACGAACACCTTGTCATTGTACTACTAGTTAGTGTAAGAGAAGTAAGGAATTTATTTTGCGAGTTCGACACCTCGTCAAAATTAGCGCCATCTTGAGGGAAGCGATCGGTAGTTTGAGTTGTTATTTAATTTTCTGTTTTGTATATAGTTTTTATTTTTTGGTTTTACTAATTTATCTTTTTAGAATCTTATTTTCAGGTACAATAAATCACTTGTTTTGTGTGTGCACAATTGGCGACAAGAGGTAAGTCTCTAAACGAGTTGTGTGTATAAAAAATTTCGTGATGAACCCTTTCGGGAACAACATATATGGTTCACAAGACCACGCATACTATGGTAATAATTCATTTTGCAATCCCACTCTTACAATAACTTCCAACCATATGTGGGATACAATCAAAATCAATCTTTTGGCTATGGTGACTATTCTACAAGACCATGTGATTATTCTCATACACGCAACCTTTTGGTGAATATGTAAGTGGACAATCACAAGGATGAGGGATAGTTATACTTCTCATACGTTCCAATCTAGTTTCATGCAGATGTTTGAAGAATTCAAGGATTTGCGATGTACATGGAATCAGATTAACTCAACCCCAAACGTGCCGAGTTTCGTACCAAGTGAAACATATGATAGTGTATTTAGACCTATTCTGGATAGTACTTATGATATTTCACCCATTCAACGTGAAGAGACGTGGTCTAGAGAACCTATTGTGAGTAGTAGAAAAACGTGTTAACATAAAGAAACTTGTTTGTAAGGTAAAAATACTCCTACCTCAAACACGAGAATTTTGTATGAATGATGATTTTGCTGATAATTGATTCGTGGACTGGATCTTCGACTGAATGATGGAGGAAGGGGGGGTACCTGCAAAAAACCCTCCGATGCTAAAGTCAGTACTGGATTTTTCACAGGAGATTTTTGGCTAGAAGATTGCTTACCTTTTTGGTTGTGAAACTCTCCATTTATATGTGCCAATTTCAGTTTAATTTTTGTGATTTTATGGCAGACATTGATTGCCATAATCGCCCCTCGCATGCTTCCAGAATAACCGCATTGACCGGGTCCCGCATGCCGCATGTGATAAGCGCCAGCTTTGATGGCTGCATGGCTCTTGTGTAACTGACCCTTGCATAGTTCTTTGGAATGTTGTAGAAGCAAAGTTCACATGGGGCGCAGGAACCGTTAGTAAGCGAATGGGGCGGAATCATCCGAGGGCTACGGAATTATGCAGCACGGGTTCCACCGAAACATAAACATAACCGCCGAATTAATTGACGATTAATCGGCGATTAATCAGCGCCGGGTGCGCCGCTGTTTGGGCCATCGGCTACAGCGCCGGCGACGTGGCTTTGTAGTGCGAGCGTGGCACATGCCACGTCATCAATCTGCTGAGCGCGTCCAGCCACACGTCATCACTACGTGCTGATCGCCATCGCCACCGTGAGACCGTCACGTCTGGCATCACTGTGCTGCCGAGGCAGTCGACGCCACGTCGCCGCACGTCGGCTCCGCGACGTGGCACCTCGCCATTGTTTGCCGACGTGGCAACGCATGGGCATTTTTCGGTGCGACGTGGCGCCCGCCATGTCATCTCCCGTTGACGTGGCACCTTTTGCCATCATCTCAATGCCGACGTGGCACTGGTCGCTACCGGTGATCGTGTCGCGGGTGACGTGTCACCTCCGATGACGTGTCCAGGGTTATGGAAAGCTTTGTTGTGAAACTTTCTAGCCCATGGGCTTGTACATGGGGTGTTTGAAAGGCCTAGTTAGCCATACTTGGGTATATAAGGGGAAACACCTTAGGCCGATCTAACACTCCTTAGCCACTAGCAAGGGCTTTGGAGGCCTAAGTTAGCCCATTTATTTGGTAGAATATTAGGGGTACAAACATCGCCCCCTCTTAATCCATAACTTGTTGTGGGTTAAGAAGTTCCCCTACAGTTTTGTATGTTTCGGGAGTGTTACATAACTCGCCCCGAGCGTGTTGTTCGGAGTGTTACGCAACCCGGTCCCCAAGGATGTGTTGATTGCATACTGAGTGTTACACATCTTGCCCCATATGGTTGAGGTGACATATAACTTCGCCCTCGTATGTTTTGTGGCATGCTGCTCAATGCTTGCGCCAGGGGGTGCACCTCCCTCTTTGCATTTTGCTCGCGCATGGAGTGAAAAGTTGAGTTTTACTCGCTATCTTGAATTCGCGCGGGGGGCAGTCTGCTATTCAAGATGCGCGCGAGTTTGGGATGTGTACATTTTCACGTGCCTGGTCAGATGAAAATGTTTGCCACATTTGTTGCTGCCCCATATGATGGGGATAAATTCGAGATAGGGTAGAAATGCTCGGACTGTGCACTCACCCTATCCACGAGGTGTCGAGACGTTCGCCGAGAGACTTAAACTGCATCTTGTTTGTCATACGGGCTGACTGCGGATTCGATCACCGCGATAGTTTACTAACACGAACAATATTGATAAAGTATGGAATACGAAAATAATGTTGGACTAGAATATACGAAGCGAAATAACAAGATAAATACCTCTTTGCTTTGATCACAGTGCTGCCTCGTTAAAACCTTTGAGTGGAAAACCCGGTGGGACAAAACCATCAAAAAGGAAAAGAGTGCAAAGACGGCGGGATTTGAATCTACCTCTAATGATAAAACTTTTCAAGTGGAACGAATTCCACGGTTTCCACGGCTTCAATCCTCGGTTCCGTCGAGACTCCTCAAGTAGTAGGATCCACGAGATGCTGGTCTATCCACTTATGTATGGGCCTTCCCGTTTGCTCCGAGCTTCCTACGAGTTCGGTTCCATTGTGGCTGCTCGGGTTTTCTTCAAGACATATTCCCAGTCCGAACGACGGTTCTCGACCTTGCGATCATATCCAGCTTGATTGCCTGCTGGTATCGGACCAAGTCTTTTTTGCAAGGTTTGTTTCTCTTTGTTCTTCCCGGCAACTCTTTATCTAAGGCAGGTATCTTTGTCGTTTTTCCCCGTGACTTGACAAAGACGAGTTTTGGTAGTCTTGAGTTGTACCTCGGTGGGTATGACCGCCTTTGTCCCATACGCCAATGTAAATGGAAAATCCGGTGGATCTTTTCGGGGTTGTTCGATATGACCATAAGACTCCGTGGAACTCTTGATCCATTTCCCTTCGCCTTCTCCGTAGTTTCTTGAGGTTGTCCATAATAACTCGGTTGGTTGCTTCACTTTTGCCGTTGCTTTGGGCATAGTAAGGAGACGAAATTGTAGGCGGATATTCGAGCCCTTGCAAAAGTCTTTGATTACTCCCTGAATGGAACTGCTTCCCATTGTCGATATTATCGCGTACGGGATTCGAACCCTAGACGATATTCTCCCATATGAACCTTTTCACATCATGTCCGGTGACGTGACCGGTGCCTTTAGCCCGACCCACTTGGTGAAATAATCGGTAGCGGCTGAAGCACGAATCCGACGCCCCAGAGCTTTGGGGAGCGGCAGACGATGTCCAATCCCCACATGAGAACGGCCGGGGACTAAAAGCTGGATGTAATTCGTTGGCGGGCCTTTTCGGAATTGGAGCGTGTTCTTGGCATGGCACGCATTTTACAAGCATATTCTTTAGCGTCTTTCACTGCATGTACGGCAGAAATACCCCGGGTAAGTACCCTGGTGTGCGCAGGCTGCGCCCTCCCGAAATGGCTGCCACAAATCCCCTCATGAGCCTCCCGCAAGTATTATTTGTCCTTCCTCGGATGATACGCATCGCAAAAATGGCTCCAAAGCAACGGGTTTGCTGTGATAACGTACCGCCCGATCATTGAGTATCTCCATGAATTCTTCCTCACCTTGCCGCCGGTTTCATCTTCGTGAAGTTCACGGTTGTCGCACGGATGTATGGTTGACGATCAGACATTGTTTCAACATGATTTGCCTCAATTATCTATCATTGGATTGTCCACATCCATATTGTCGCCGATGTTCTCGTATCCCCTCAATGTTGATGTAGCTACCATCTCGCCCCACTAGCGTGTTCGAGGGCCGAGAACAAATTGGTCATCTGGAGATGCTAGGTAACTCTGGAAATCTACTACAACAAAACGGTGGAATCGATTTCGCGGAAGAAAGATATGCCAAAGCATCTCGCATGCCTCGTTTCCAACCGTGGTCTCGCCCAATAGATAATTGGTCGAACTCATTTGCTAGCTTTTTCATATGATCCAAATACGGGGGCCATTCTCTCTTCCTGGCTTTGTAGGTCCCTGAAGCTCAAGGTTGACCACTAGCATGGAATCAGGTGACCGACCACTGCTCTTCGCCGCATCTAACTGTTTGACAACTTTTAAACCGATTATTGCGACTTCATATTCAGCTTCATTATTTGATGCTTGAAAACCAACTGTCGCCGATCCTCGAACCTTCGGAGTAAGGATGACGCATCCAACTCCAGACCACCAATGTTTGATGACCCATCGAGAAATACATCCATAATGGTTACGGTGTATCGTCTCCATCGGCAGACTCGCCCCCGCTCGATCGATTGACGGCTCGGTGGGTTTGAACAACTCCACTTCTTCGTCGTCGCAACCATTTCTATATCGTCCACGGGAAAATCTGCCAGCGGTGCAAACAAGTGCATGTCCTTTTCTCTGCGGTTCTCGGGTTTTGTACTTGATCTCATACGCCCTAGAAAATTTGACCATATGGCTAGTCGACTGAATCATCGGCGCGCTCCGTGATAACCCTTCACGGTATTCCGAGTATACTACGATCCGCCTTCCTTGGAAATAAGGCTTGAGAGATGCGAGATGCATGGAAAAGCGCAAGTGCTATCTTCTCAATTTTTTGCACCGTGTTTCCGCCTTATCAAGGATTTAATGAAAGTATACGGTGTTTCTCATGTGGATCCGTAACAAACAAGACCTTGCACTAACAAATTCTCCTTCTTTTGAAATGATATACTCCGATCGGTTGTCCGGTTTTTGGACTCACCAAAAGCTGGGAGTTGACAAATACCGCTTTGATCTCATCAAAAGCCTTTCGCACTCATCGAGTCCACCAAAATTCACCG
>JAJJWW010013225.1:0-185352 GCA_023531295.1 Papaver armeniacum
ATGTGTCTAATTTGTCCTCAACGTTTCGTATTGTTAGTACTCGTTTTTGTCCTTATTATGGTGTTTTGTGTGTTTGTAGGTATTTTTTGGAAATAAAGATTGTTGGAAAATTGGCTCGAAAAGTGCTCGGAACACCCCAGGAGGACATTTGCTATTCGGACTTCCACTTTGGATAAGGGGTAACCCAATTACTAAGGGGCACCTCAGTTGGGCACCGCTATTCGCACCCAGAACGGGATAAGGGGAAACCCTTTCTTCTTCGTTTGCTTGATTTTAGCGGGAAAACTTATTTCTCACTGCGAATTTTTGTTCGAGAATCAAGGCATTTTGGAGAGACTCAATGGCTCGATTGTTTGGGGAAACTCTATTACGGATAATGGGCGTGGAAGGGTTGTTGGAATTGATCGAAATTGGTTGAACATTAAGATTAGAGTAAACAGAGCAACACGGGTTGCGGTTATTCTTCCCGAGTCATTTGAGTATGTAACATAGGTTTGCGTATGCCTACGGTAGCGTGTAACCACTTCTTGGATGTTGACGAGCATGTCCGGGAGTGTTTAAACACGAGAAAATTGACCTCGAGAAGATATATCAGGGAAAGAAAATATTCTTAGAATATTTTTCTTTATTGCCGAGTTATGAAGATTATTTGGAGTAATGGCGAGGATTTTCTTAGCCATGTTGAGTATAAATAGGCTCTGGGGGTTTCACTGAAGAGGGATGGAGAGTTTGGGATAGTTTAGAGCATCACAGAGGCGCAAAAAACGACACCATAAAAAAATTGTTTCTGCTGGTGTAATGAAGAACACGAAGAACATCAACGTGATAGACACATTTTTGTGTCTAAATTGTCCTCAGTGTCTCTATTGTTAGTGCTAGATTTGTACTTATTATGGTGTTTTTATGTTTGTGTAGGTGTTTTTGGAGAAATACACTTGTGTGAAAATTCGGCTCGAAAAGTTGCTTGGAACACCCCCGGAGGACAACTACTAAACGGAACCCTACTTCGGATAAGGGGCACTCAATTACTAAGGGGCACCCTGTTTACTATTCGCACCCCGGATGTTGGATAAGGGGCAACCCTTTCTTCTCGGTTTGAAAAGAATTTGGCGGGAAAAGAAGTCGACTTCACCTGAGTCAAAACTACTTAGGGTTTTGGTTTGACAGAAGAAGAACTAGAAGAAAACTAAACGTGTTTTATTAACTGAATTGTATATAATTACGTATTTGGACAAAGGTTTATATATACGTTTTGACGTAAGAAAGGAAAGTCTGTTTCCTAACTTAAACTAGAATTCCTAAAATACAATCTTCTTGAGAAGGAGGATACCGTGTGTTACTTTACACACGTATCACAAGTTGAGTTAACACCCTCCCGCAAGCGCACAGGTTATCTCGAACCGTTAGCTTGAACCTTAAAAAAAAAAGAGAAAACCGATCTTTAGAAAGAGGTTTAGTAAATATATCTCGCAATTTGATCTTTAGAGGATATAAACCGGACATCAAGAAGTTTGGAAGCTACTTGATCACGAACAAAATGATAATCAATTTCTATATGTTTCGTCCGAGCATGGAATATAGGATTAACTGTTAAATAAGTTGCACCAAGATTGTCACACCACAATACTGGAGGAGAGCGGGTAGATATACGAAGCTCGGAAAGAAGTGACTGAATCCACATAATTTCAGCAGTAGCAATGGCAAGTCCCCTATACTCACTTTCCGCATACTAGAACAAAACTGTTTTGTTACGGAGCACTCCATGAGATAATGTTACCACCTAAAAAGACGGTATGCACTTGTAGAACGACGATCATCAAGAGATCCGGCCCAATCGAATCAAATTATATGCACCGAAAGATAGTTGCAAAGAAGGAGATGGTCGAAGAAGTATACCAAACGTACTGTATTCTTGAGATAACGAAGAATACGTTTGACTAATCCCGTGAAACTCGCAGGAGCATGCATAAATTGACAAACTTTATTGACAAAGAAACGCAAGATCTGGACGAGTAAAAGTTAAATATTGTAAGGCTCCAACAATGCTACGATATTCAGTAGCATCAGTTAATAAAGTACTACGATCAGAAGAAATATCACCAGAAGTACTCAGTGGAGTAGTAATTGGTTTTACTCCATCCATTTTGGCTCGAATGAGAAGATCATGAGCATAAGCGTTGTTGAGAAAGAAATAACCTAGAAGAAGTACGGGTGCCTCAATTCCAAGAAAAAAGACAACTGACCAAGATCCTTAATTGCAAATTCTTGTTGTAAACGAGTGAGAATAGAAGAAATACCTGTAGTACTGGATCCAGTGACAATAATATCATCCACATAGACCAACAAATAGATAACACCATGAGCCCCATTGTAAATAAACAAAGACGAATCACACTTGGAAGTAACAAACCCAATTTGCAACAAAAAAATTGCTAAGTCTCGCGGGTACCATGCACGAGGAGCCTGTTTAAGTCCATAAAGAGAACGATGTAACTTGCAGGACATGTGTAGGAAAACGAGTCAACATAACCGGAGGTTGTTTCATGTACACTTCTTCTTGAAGTTCTCCATGTAAGAAAGCATTCGCACATCAAGTTGATGAATAGGCCAATTGGAAGACAAGGCTAATGTAAGAATAATACGTATAGTACATGGTTTGACAATAGGACTAAACGTCTCGAGAATAATCAATCCCCTCTTGTTGATTGTATCCTTTTGCAACTAGGCGAGATTTCTGACGTGCAATTGTACCATCGGATTACGTTTGATTCGAAAAACCCATTTACATCCAATAACATTCATAGAAGGATCATATGGAACATAAGACCACGTACCATTTCGAAGCAATGCATTGATCTCGTCATCGATGATGCACGCCACTGTGGATCCTTAAGAGCTTGAGAAATGCAAGTAGGTTCAAGAGTAGAATCACATATGAGAGCATATTTTGAATTTGGCTTAAAAATACCATCTTTAGCTCGTGTGACCATTGGATGCGTTGTTGGAACATGAGCTGTAGCAAAAACTAAAGGTTTGGTTTGAAACTGGAAGAGAAAACTGAGAAATAACTTTGCGAACTGTGCGCAGCATTGGATGACCCATTCTAGCATGCCAGGCTTGTAAACTAGCACGTTCTCCTATGCAAGCCTGAGGAGATTGAGACGAAACATCAAGTTGATAGAGACCACCCTTCCTAATGCCGCAAGAAGAACCTTCCCTTTTACATCGATCCTTCACAAGACAAAAATTTGGATGAAACTCAAATAAAACATTGTTATCAGCGGTGAAACGAGAAGCAGAGACAAGAGATTATGAGAGATTTTGATTGCAAATAGAACATTACGAAGCTTCAACTTACGATTGGGAGTTCTAAAATTGAGGAACCAACATTAGAAATTGGTATAGAAGAACCATTACCCATTTGTATTTGATCAGGACCTGTATACTCAGTATGAAATTGAAGACGAGAAGAGTCATTGGTGATATGATTTGTAGCACCGCTATCAGGTGTCCATGAAGGTGATGGTAGAAGCCCAGGTCCATGCGGCATAAGCCCGTGGTAAAGAGGATGGTGGTTGACGCCTGGGTGGACGGAAACTCTTGTCATAACGGTTCCAGCAATCCTGGGCCTCATGGTTCGGACGCCTACACAGCTGACAAACTACAGCAGAAGATTCAGAATTGGCAAGCCCACGTTGATTATCAAGACGAGCAGACCCACGTGAGTTATCAAAGTTAACAGGCCCACGAGAGTTGTCAAAACGACCAGGCTGGTTTCTGTTGTTGCCAGGCCCACGAGATGAAGTAAATTGAGAACCAGAAGACGCGGAAGAGCTAGCTGGTGAAGAAAACTTCGAAGAAAATTGTCGAGGCTGTGTAGCAACGTTAGCAATTGGCTGGGAGTTTGACGCCTTAGTTTGCTGGTCGATTCGTAACTCAAAGGTCAGGAGGAAGGTGAGAAAGTCTTCTACAGACAACGAGCTCATAGTAGTGGTTAACGAAGTAACAATAGCATCATAGGAGCTGTCTAAACCGGCCTAAAAGACAATGACGAAATTCCTTATCTCAGTAATGAAGTGGTGTTGGCAAAGAAAGCAAAGATCATCAACTAAGTCTCGAGCATGATCAATATAAGATCGCATGGTTTGAGATCCTTTCTTAAGTGCACGCAGCTCACAAAGTGGGAAGATGATGGATTTGAGCATGAGACTTGGAAGAATACAAAGATTCGAGAGAACTCCGGATGTCTTTGGTTTGTGGTAAGACGATGAACATGGCGAAAAAGGAAGGTGTAAGCGAAGAGAATATCCAACTTACGAGGATTTTATCTTGTTTAATCCAAGAGAGAAACGCTACAGTGTAGGAATTGCACCATCAACGGAGGCGCCTGGACAAGATGTAGTGCCGGTGATGTGACCATCAAGATCGTAACCTTGGAGATACGGTAGAAACCGAGCGCGCCACAACGAGTAATTGGTTTCATCCGGGTTTCACGGGTGATGATGTGATGAGGTTGAGAAAAACCGCATCGACGACGTAATAGAAGATTGAGAGAAGACATACTAGAGTTGATAACAGTGAAGTAGTTGATGAAATCGTAGAAGAAACTTGATTGATGGTGTTGTAGACATAATTGAAGAGGATCGGTTAACCCTAATGATACCAAGTCAAAACTACTTAGGGTTTTGGTTTGGAAGAAGAACTAGAAGAAAACTAAACGTGTTTTATTAACTCGAATTGTATATAATTACGTACATTTGGACAAAGGTTTATATACACAAGTTTTCCTTGACAAGTAAGGAAAGTCCTGTTTCCTAACTTAAACTAGAATTCCTAAAATACAATCTTCTTGAGAAGGAGGATACCGTGTGTTACTTTACACACGTATCACAAGTTGAGTTAACAACCTGCGTGTTTATTGCATGTATTTTGGCGAGATATTTTCGAGATTCTCTAATAGATTTGTTGTGGGAATAAGGTAATGACAACACATGGTTAGTAACCGATCACTTCACGTAACAAAAGGAAGGAAATCATTGATTTTTCGTTAAACAGGAAAGAATATATTCTCGGTTTCTCTCGAAATATTTTTGGAAGGATTGTGTGTGGTTAGCGTGTGTGCATCGACTCTAGCTTCTTATTGGAACATAAACTCATCGTGTTTGAGTGTCCGGCTTAGAGAAACCGCGTGAGAAGAGGAGGAAAACTGAATTATTCAGTGACTTGGTGGAAGAGTAAAGAGAGGATATTGTTCATTGAATTCGGGATATTTGAGTCTCTGTTGAGTATATAAGAGGTGATTTGGTGTCAGATATGGTGATGGAGAGTTTTGGAGGTTTTGGGGAGACTACATAGCAAAGAATCGAGAGTTTGAAAACCCTGCTCTTTGCGCTATGAAAGAGAGCTCGAAGAACATACGACGCACGAAGAACCGTCGTTCTTCAACAAATGTCAACGACTCGCACTTGTGGGTCGTAGTTAGAGACAGAACTTAAAGAAACCGTAACAGCGGCGACGATTAATAGTTATCATTCTCTCAGTAATTAGGTTTGTAACAAAAATAATTGTTACAAACCCGATTTTTCATTATTTCTCCCTTATTCATCATTTGTAAACCATTTTCGAGCAATGAAATCAACTATTGAGCGTGTTTCCAACATGATGAGCTAAACCTAATCTCCGAGGGCGAGGGAGGAAGCCATTCTTCCAAAAGTTATGTGGTAAAATTTATTTAAATTTATTTATGCAATTCTTTTATGATTATTTGCACCGAATGAAAATTGAGTAAATGATTTTTATTAATTAGTTGTGTTTTCTCTTGATGAAGTATGCTTAGTTTAGGGCTAAGGAAGGGTTATTTAAATATAAACTGCACAGGGAAGGACGACGATTACGATATCGTCTCGGCCCCTCGGGTTCGTACATGACATAGGAGTCGTGGCCCGAGTCGACTTCAACAGTTCATCCCCCGTCTGGAACGGGAGGTAAGAATTCTAAACACCCGCGAATCCCTGTCGGGCGGGTTTCTTGGATGATTTCGTGTGAATATATGTTGAGGTAATGAAAACAATTGCTTTAATTTCCTAGTAAAGGGCAGGACGAGGCCATACAAGATAAGAGTTCGGATTTCATCTAGTTCTCTTCTTGCCCGCCTTAGGAAAACAAAACCAAACGCGAACCTAAGCTTAAAATACGGCTAAGCGAGACCGATGGGGTAACGAGCTTAATAGGAAAGTCATTCGAAAAATATTGGTTACTCTTTATGCATACTTGAAGTTCATGATGGTTTTGTGAGTTGAATGCGTGGCTGCGCCGCCTTGTAATGCGGTGAGGCCTTGGGTATCAAAGCTCCACGCACTTCCCTCGCCTCTATTCAACTTACTTAAACTCGGATTGATTCGAGAGGGTTCTTTCAGTTATAACGAATTCCCTTTCGAAGGATTAGAAGTTGGTCTAGAAACAATCTAAGTGGAGCCATCATGCTTTTTGTTTGCTAGAAATCCAGTAGGTTTGTTTTGGTCTAGTCAGCCTTGTTTGTGTTTGTGTAGAATTCCCTTGCGGTTAGGATGTCAAGCCCGGTATTATAATAGCCATCACAATGAATATGAATATCATCTGAACATTATGGACTTCACTCTTTTTATGACCATAGTGTGAATAGTGGTTGGGAACGCCAACCTTTGGAAGGTTATGGGTCATACCATGGTGAGCCCAATTACTATCCGCATGTGCATCGGTCATTCGAGCAAGAAGATTATAGTAATAGTTCTTCGTCTCTAGAGGATACAATCAAACTTTTGAAAAGTAGTCCTTATTATGATCCTTCGTTCCTCTTCCTTCTTTAGAAGATATCCTCAATAGATTAACTCAAAACTTAGATCCAACACTAAGGGAACTTTCTTTGGAGGAGACCCTTGAGAGGATAGGCTGAGTCGACACGTAGACTTGAGTTAGAGACGAATGAAAGTATTGCTCGAAATAACTTGAATTTCCAATATAGTGTATCAATAATACCTTTGAGAATGAAAATAGTTATTCACATAATCAAGATGATGAGGTTAGAATTGGTAACACTACTTGTTTAGATGAGGTTCAACCATTTTCATGTTTTTATAATAATGATTATGATGAGGATAGTGTTGATGAAGAATTCGAAATAAATAGGCATAGTGATCGGGAATTTGTTACTCCGATTGAACTTTATAATGATAGTACTATTTAAGGTTCAAATCCCAATAATTTTAATAATTATTCACCTATTCGAAAGGACGAGGATTTAGACGATGTAGTTCATGATCCTTTAGCCTGCAATATGTTGGATAATCCATTATTTGATGTGCCTATAAGTGAATCAGAGGAAGTAATTATGATTAACACCTTAGTTAACGGGCCTTTACTAGAAACTTTATTGATAATCCTTTATATGATTGTGATGATGGTTTAGAGGAAAGAGTTTACCCTGAGAATACTTGTTTTAGAGTCTAGTGATTTAGAAACACTATTCTTAGAAGATGATAAACTCGTAGAGATGAGTAAGGATGCACTACACGATAATAACTTAGAATCAATTGACCATTTTCGGGATTTCGATGTTCTAGAAATTAGGGAAATTGTGACTAGTCTATCTAGAGACACTTTGAAAACTCTAAGTTTGGGGGTGATTATCACTCTCCTAGTGCATTACCTTTAACTCTCGAGAAAGTCCCCTCACTTAGGAGTGGACATCCGTGCCTCAACCATTTTACAAGACTATCTTCATACACTTTTTCCTGAACCTAGTTGTGTCCATAGGGAAGTTCGGTTGTTAGAAACCCATCCTGGTTGATGTGGTTAACCCGAGGCTATGATACCCCGATTGACTTTGTTTTCCCACCAAAAACCTTCCTTCCAATTGTGGGTACGTATAAGTTTCAAATGTGTCAATTATTAAGTTTTGAGACTAAACCTAATTACTTTAGGATATTAGGGTCGACACATTTGCTTAAGGAAGACCACCAATCTTATTGTGGTCAATTTGTGTAAGTCAAAACTGATTGACTTAGAGGATCCTCAATTATTCAGTTATTATTATGTGCTTCTAAGTTTTTATTTGAGTTTTTCAGGACTCTAAAACCCGAACATTCGGATCTAACTCATGAGGAAACGCAACCCATGAAAATTTGTTATCTAGACCCTTTTATAGAGCACGAACAGAACCACAGCTAGATGTAGTGGTCTTAAAAATAGATAAGGGTGTGTTGGATATCTTCCTGGTCTGTTGCAGTCTCCTCTTATTGTGGTTAGCACTTTTTGATCTAGATGACCACTTGATTATTCCGGCTCTTGCTTTATGATTCTTCGAGGTGACTAATCTCTTCCAATGTCAGTGAAGACTTTAAACTTAGCACTTCTTGGGAGGTAACCCATGCTCATGCAACATGGTAATATCTTTCCTTAACTCTTTTGCTTCAAATGGTATGATTTCTCCTTGTTCATGTTTTTAATTTCATTTTTAGAACATTGAGGACAATGTTAGATTTAAGTTTGGGGGTATGGGAGAAACTTTTTAGTTGCATTTATTGTAAAATCCCCTTATCCTAAATAAGTTGTGGGTTAGTAGTAGTCTTGTGGTGTCTATAATTATCTCACCAGCAGTAACATCGTGAGAAATTTTGTGAAGAGAATCTCGTCTATTTTGGAAATCTCACTAATTTTTGGCAAGTTTTGACAAAAGGAAATGCATATTTAGTATATGCAATGGACTAGGGTTTTAATTTTTTCTTTTCTCTCAAAACGTCCGCTTTAAGAACTCTTTCTCTTTGAAACCTATTTCTTGTGAAAAGAGAACCGTAAGAAGTTTGTTTGAGGCGAAAGGGCGTTTGTTTTTTTTGGGACGGGATTCTTCTTGCTTGGCGAATCAAGTAGGTTCTCTAATCCTTATGTTTTTATGATTGATTGATAAATCTGAGGAGTTAGGTTAATATGAGATTTCTTATATGGCAGTTGCATAGCAATGTTATTTAGATGCTCTTATAAGCTGTGTGCAGGATGTGTTGGATTAATAGGACTAGATTAAGATTTTATTTTTTCTGATTTCTTCACCTTACTGTTAGTTGCGAAGATGTAGATGGACTAGGCAGATGTCCTCGTGGTTATTCATGATGCATACGTAAATGCAAGTGCAAACAGTTTTAACCTCCACGTTTGGGTTCCTTGCCAGTGGGTTAGATGGGGTATAGTTTTGTTTTTCTTTAATGTGGGAACGTCTTAATTTACAAGGAATAAATTGGATCATTTTATAGCTATGTGATCGAGGTTAGGGTCAAGAATTTGTGGAACCCATACTCTAAGATGCCTTTTGGGAGCTTAATCAGATTTCTGGTTGATGTTTTATGCTTTGCTAAGTAGTGGATCATTACAGTTGAGAGGAAAATGTAAACAAAGGTTTAAACATGTCAAATGAGCCACTATGGGTGTACTCATTCTAGGCTGTAGAGGTTAGATTAGTTTTAAGCTGGTGTTTGTATCGAAGCCATGCCGTGGGCTACGAGGTGGACATAGGCACTACATTTTGCTAGAGTGATAGATGGTACATGGGAGCATAGCTCTTTTGCGTAGGTGTGGAGGCGCCATGTTTGTTGTTGTTTGCCAATGTTTGAGGACGAATCCTAGTGGGGTGCAAGATTAGTGTTAACTGTACAGGTTTATGTGACGTTAACCATCGTTTTGTTAACCGTTACCCGTAGTTGGTTCGATTCTCATGGATTATTAGGCGATGACCCAGGGGTCGCTTAAAAGATATGGCTTTATTATCTTATATTGGGATCGACAACATTTAATTTCTCGGCGCACGGTAGGAGAATTATTTGGACTACTAAAGGGATAAAACGGTTGGCCTTTCGTTCGGAGTAAGGAACTAGAGAGGGTAGTCGATAAACGGATTCGGTATGGGTAGTATTTTCGTAGCAACATGCTTTTATCAAATAAACAATTTGTTTCGCCACCATTGTGTCGTTTTCTCACTAGTCTATTCTTGTCCCGTTAGTTGGGGTCGTGACTCGAAAACTTAGGAAATGTTTCCCTTAAGAAATGTTTAATTTCTCAAAAAATTTTACGAACTGTCTAGGATTTATTATATCATTTTTGAAGGATATAAGGGTGTGAGAGTCTACTTTTAGTTGGGGTCGACCCAACTTACTATTTTTTTTCGAGAGACTAGTGACCAGGTGGAGCAACCTAGCTCGTAGATCGCACTTCTTGTCCAGAAAAGCTATTTCATCATCTTTTTAAGGTGCTTAATTAGTTAAAAATGTTTTATTGAATTCTTTTAAAGACCAAACTTGTGTTTCTTTTAGATAAATTCTTCGCATTTATTTTGGATACCGACCTGCGAGTCGAGGATTATTTATACTTTCTAAAGGATTCATTTTTAATTCATTTTTCATTATCAACTTAAATTATAAATTCGTTTATTTTATGGATGGTTGTCATTGTGCTCCATACAATAACCCGATTTCCATTTGTTGGCTTGACGGTTTGAGTGTGTAAAGTGGTCCATGAGTATGCCACACTTTGAGTTTTAGGGCGGCCGACCTAGAATTCGAAGTGGGGATGTTACATTGATAAACTCCAGAGCCTAGAAATTTATGCTTATTAAGGATGGCACTAACCAATCTAAGTGGATGGAAGCATTTTGGTTGTAGGAGTTGAGCAACCAATCGATTAGATGGAAACATATAAAGAGTCTATTCATAAAAGCACGAGCTCGGGTGTTAGAAATAACATGATAGTTTCACCATATCTCGTTGAGTCCTTTTCACTTGCTTTTTTATTTTGTTTGTTTTTAAACTATGTTTCTCTAAGTGATTAGGTGGGGCCCACGAATCAAGTTGTTACCAATGCTAGAGTGAAATAGAGTGATTGAGATACAAAAAAAAAAAAAAAGTTGAAAAAAAAAAAAAAAAAAAAAAAAAAAGTTGAAAAAAGTTGAAAAAAAAAAAAAAGAGAAAGTGAGACCAGACCATCAGACCAACTAGGAATAAATTCAATAAAAGTCGACCACCGGAACCCTTGTATATGCCAGTTGTGTTGACCTAGAGTTAGGATTATCGACCATTTGGTTCCCTTGTATATGCCGGTTGATATTAGTCGACTAGTATCTCGATCCATTAGGATAGGTTCATTTTGGCGGAGGCCATCGACAGGATATGGGAAACACCATTCACTTAGCAAACATCAAAACCATCTATGTTTTCTCTATATCCATCTTCTTGATCTATCCATGTGATTAGTTTTGACTCAGGGTATTGATGTCCATAGTGTGACTATTTGAGTAGAGCTCGTGACTTATATATGAATTTTTAGTATGCTTGAGTGCAAACTCGTGTACAAAGAATTGGAATTTCGCATCGGGGTACTTCCTCCCGTAGTCAATAAGTATGCCAACCAATGAGATTCTTTAGTGCCTTCCAAGGTTACGTGTAGATAGCTAGGGTCGGAGTAAAGGTTTTGTGGGTACACCTCTGGTAAACCCTCCGGAGACAACACTCCGCCACTAGGGCCACCTAGGGGTTCAAATGATTTTTATTTTCTAGAATAAATTTTCTCGAGGACTAGCAAATAATAAGTTTGGGGGTATTTGATAGACACATTTTTGTGTCTGAATTGTCCTCAGTGTCTCTATTGTTAGTGCTAGATTTGTACTTATTATGGTGTTTTTATGTTTGTGTAGGTGTTTTTGGAGAAATACACTTGTGTGAAAATTCGGCTCGAAAAGTTGCTCGGAACACCCCCGGAGGACAACTACTAAACGGAACCCTACTTCGGATAAGGGGCACTCAATTACTAAGGGCACCTGTTTACTATTCGCACCCGGATGTTGGATAAGGGGAAACCCTTTCTTCTCGGTTTGAAAAGAATTTGGCGGGAAAAGAAGTCGACTTCACTGCGTGTTTTCGCATGTATTTTGGCGAGATATTTTCGAGATTCTCTAATGATTTGTTGTGGGAATAAGGTAATGACAACACATGGTTAGTGTGATCACTTCACGTAAGAAAAGGAAGGAAATCTGTTGATTTTCGTTAAACGTGGAAAGAATATATTCTCGGTTTCTCTACGGAAATATTTTTGGAAGGATTGTGTGTGGTTAGCGTGTGTCTGCACGACTCTAGCTTCTTATTGGAACATAAACTCATCGTGTTTGAGTGTCGGCTTAGAGAAAACCGCGTGAGAAGAGGAGGAAAACTGAATTATTCTCGTGACTGGTGGAAGAGTAAAGAGAGGATATTTTTCATTGAATTCGGGATATTTGAGTCTCTGTTGAGTATATAAGAGGTGATTTGGTGTCAGATATGGTGATGGAGAGATCAGGGATAGTTTAGAGCAACAACAGAGTCAAAAATTGGAGTTACAGGGAGCTGCCATTGCTGCTCCTGTGAAGAGCACGAAGAACATTAGACTGTAAGAGACGGTCGTTTAGCTCTGATGATAACGACTCACAGTTTGTGGGTCGTAGTTCGAGAGACAGATCGTTTTGGAACGAGGTGCAAGCGACGCTTCTTATTTATCGTTCTCTGTAACATTTAGTTTTGTAACAAATATAAGTGTTACAAAATCCGATTTTATAATTTTTCTCCCAATTCATTTTTGTGAACACCTTTTTAGC
The DNA here is from genome assembly GCA_023531295.1 of Papaver armeniacum. Taxonomy (NCBI): domain Eukaryota; kingdom Viridiplantae; phylum Streptophyta; class Magnoliopsida; order Ranunculales; family Papaveraceae; genus Papaver; species Papaver armeniacum. The sequence goes on from JAJJWW010013225.1 coordinate 12,644, forward strand.
AATGAAAAATTCCTTTTGAGTGTGTTTTCACCGTGCGGAGCTAGAACCCATTGGGACAACGGAGGAAGCAACTTTTCATGATTGTGGTAAATGAATTAATTCTTTATATGACTTTTTGCATAGATTTAATTGTTTTATGATTTCTATTAATTATTTGTTATTTTGTGCGATGTCGCATGCTTAGTTTAAAATACTTTTGATGCGTCATGCTTACGACTTACGAGATAATGTTTTATGAAATCTATTTTTGCAAGAAATTAGAGTCACAATTTCTATTTGTTTGAGCTATCTTGTCTAGAGTTAATGACTCGAACCACAAGAATATGAAAAGTAGTGAAATCCTGCGTCCTAGTGACTCTTCATCCTGTGACAATATTTGTAAATATTTTATTTATCTTTAGTATTTTCTTTTCTTAAAACTTAAAATCAATCTCGTCAAGTTCGAGTGAACGACAACCCTATTTATTACTACAACATCATTGAAAATAACCATCACAACGCACATAGAACCGTCGTTTCACTACAGTGTCAACGACTCACAGTCGTGGGTCGTAATTCGGAAGACAGTCTTAAAACTACAGCGACAGCGACAGTTCACATTTATCGTTCTCTGTTACAGTGTTTGCAACAATTATAAGCGTTGCAAACACCCGATTTTAATAGTTTTTCTCCATTTCATCATTTGTACACCTCCTTTGAGCAATAAAAATGATTTTTGAGCGTGTTTCCAACATGATGATCTAGACCCCATTACTGGGACGACGGAGGAAGACGAATTTCATACATGGGTAATTTTAATTAATTCTTTTTATGACTTTTGCACTAACTAAAAATTGAATTATGATTTGATTAAATTAGTTATTATTTTATTAGATGGGTCATGCTTGCTTAAATGTTTGATTTCCCATGCTTACGATTTATAACTAATATTTTGAGAATTAAATTTGGCAAAAATAAGAGTCCATGTTTTTATTTGTTGAGCTATAATTGTTAAAAGAATTAATATTTGAACCTTTTGTTATGAGTTTGGCGGAATCCTGAATCCTAGTAACTCTCTCCATCTTGTGACATAAATTGTATATATTCTCTATTTTTATTATTTTTTCTTTATTAAATCCTAGAATCGATTTCAATAAGTCCGAGTGAACGACAACTCTACTTACCACTATCCTAAATTCGATCAATTTTTGGCACCGTTGCCAGGGACTTGTGTATAGATTTGTTTTTAGGTTTTATTTTTATTTTTATTATTTTTGTTCATTTTTACGCGTTTTGGTATTTCTGTTTTCTTTCAGATTTGGAGTGGAGCGAAAGAAAAAGAGAAAGTCTTTGAAAAGAAAAGCAAAGCCAAAATAAGAAAGAAAAGAGAGATCCGAACGGAGGTGAAGAAGAAAATTTTGTATATAGTGTAATTATTATTTTTATTTTTTTAGAAACTATAATTAGGTAATTATTTTTGTAATTTTTATTTTTGGACTTTTTAATTTTTGGACTATCGGACATTATTAATTTTAAACCCTAAGGAAGGGTAATTTAAATATAAATCGCGCACGGGGAAGGACGGTGATTGCAATATCACCTCGGCCCCTCGGGTTCGTACACGACATAGGAGTCGTGGCCCGAGTCGACTTCAACGGTTCATCCCCGTCCGGGAACGGGAGGTAAGGATTCTAAACACCCGCCGAATCCCTGTCGCGGGTTTCTTGGATGATTTCGTGTGAATATATGTCGAGGAACTGAATCAAACGCTTTAATTTCCTAGTAAATGGCAAGGACTGGCCATACAAGATAAGAGTTCGGATTTCATCACCGTTCTCTTCTTGCCCTCCTTAGGAAAACGAAACCAAACACGAACCTAAGCCTAAAATTTTGACTAGAACGAGACCGATAGGGTAATGAGCTTAATAGGAAAGTCATTCGAAAAATATTGGTTACTCTTTAAGCATACTTCGAAGTTCATGATGGTTTCTGTAAGTTGAATGCGTGACTGCACCGCCTTGTAATGCGGTGAGGCCTTGGGTATCAAATCTCCACGCAGATTCCCTCGCCTCTATTCAACTTATTTAAACTCGGATTGATTCCGAGAGGGTTTGCTTAAATTGTAAACGAATTCCATTTCGAAGGTTTAGAAGGCTGGTCTAGAAAACAATCTAAGTGGAGCCATCATGCTTTTGTTTGCTAGAAATCAGTAGGTTTGTTGTGGTCGAGTCGGCCTTGTTTGTGCTTGTGTAGAATTCCCTTGCGGTTAGGATGTCAAGCGGTATTACAATAGCCATCACAATGAATATGAATATCCAACTGAACAATATGGACATCACTCTTTTTATGACCATAGTGTGAATAATGGTTGGGAACGCCAAACTTTTGCAGGTTATGGGTCATACCATGGTGATCACAATTACTATCCACATGCCACCCGGTCGTACGAGCAAAATTCCTCTCTACTAGAGTCAACACGTAAGTTAGCTGAGACGACACGTAAGTTCGTAGAAATGAATAACTTAGTTATGGACGAAAGCAATGCAATGAGTGAAATTTATTTCCTAGATTCAATAAGGAAGTCATGTGAGTCGAGTCACGATGCATTAAGGAAGTCATGTGATTCGAGTCACGATACCATAATGAAGTCATATGAGTCGATTCGAAAGCTTTTGTTAGAGGCCCGAAGCGGGCTGCTCGAGATAATCTTAGTGTTTCCAATAGTATCCCTGAAAATGAGGATAGTTATTTACATAATCAAGATGACGAGGATAAAATTGGTAACACTACTTGTCTAGACGAGGTTCAACCATTTTCATATTATTATAATGATGATTATGATGAGGATATTGTTGATGAATTTGAAATAAATAGGCATAGTGATCAGGAAATTGTTACCCCAGTTGAACTTTATAACGATAATATTATTTCTAGTTCATATCCAAATAATTTTAATAATTATTCACCTATTCAAAAGGATGAGGATTTGACTAGAGATACCCCCGTTTTAGACGATGTAGTATTTCCTTTTGATTACGAAGCCAATGATGGTAAAGAAAATGAACTCATAGAGATGAGTGAGGATGTACCTGACTTAGAAGAATCAATTGACCATTTTCAGAATCAGATGACCTTGAAATTAGGAAGTTGTGACTAGTCTTTCTAGAGACACCAAAACTCTAAGTTTGGGGGTGATTATCATTATCTATGTGCTTTAACTCTTAGAAAAGTCCCTAACTTGGGACTTGACATATGTGCCTCAACCATTTTAAAAGATTATCTTCATACACTTTTTCCCGAACCTAGTTGTGTCCATAAAGAAGTTCAATTTGTTAAGAACCCATCCTCTGGTTGATGTGGTTAACCTGGGCTATGATACCACGATTGATTTTGTTTTCCCACCAAATATTTTTCAACCAATTGTGGGAACATATAAGTTTCAGATGTGTCAATTATTAAGTTTTGAGGCTAAAACTAATTACTTTAGGAGATTAGGGTCGACACATTTGATTAAGAATGACCACTACTGTGGTCAACTGTGTAAGTCAAGTCGATTGACTTAGAGGATCCTGATTATTCGAGGTTATTGTTATGTGCTTTTAAGTTCTTAATTAAGTACTTCCAGACTCTACAACCTGATCTTAAGAATCCTTCTTTTGAGGAAGTCAAGCCCATGAAAACATTTTAGTTAGACCCTTTTATAAAGCCTGAACCCGAACCACAACTAGATGTAGTTGTCTTAAACAAAACAATATATAAGGGTGTGTTAGATAGCTTCCCGGTCTCGTGGCGAGTTTCCTCTTCTTGTGGTTAGCACTTTTTGATCCAGATGACCCTTGATTATTCCGATTTTGTTGCTATATGATTCTTCGAGGTGACTAATCCTTTCCAATGTCGGTCAAGACTTTAAACTTAACACTTCTTGGGAGGTAACCCATGCTCTTGCAACACGGTAATATCTTTCCTTACTCTTTTCTTCAAGTGGTGAGGTTTCTCATTATTCATGCTTTTAATTTCATCTTTAGAACATTGAGGACAATGTTAGATTTAAGTTTGGGGGTATGGGAGAAACTTTTTAGTTGCAATAAATAAACTCCGGAGACTAGAAATTTATGCTTATTAAGGTTGGCACTAACTAATCTAAGTGGATGGGAACATCTTGGTTGTAGGAGTTGAGGAACCAATCGATTATATGGAAACATCTAGAAGAGTCTATTCATAAAAGCACGAGCTCAGGTGTTAGAAAAGAAAACATGGTAGTTTCGCCATATCCTCGTGATGGAAACATCGAAGGAATCCTGATCACTTCTTTTTGTTTTTATTTTTGCCATTGCTAGGGTGAAATAGAGTGACTGAGATATATATATATATATTAAAAAAAAAAAAAATTGAGACCAGACCACTAGACCAACCGGAATAAATACAATAAAGTCGATCACTGGTACCCTTGTATATGCCAGCTGAGTTGACCTAGAGTTAGGATTATCGATCATTGGTCCCCTTGTATATGCCAGTGTGTTGATATTAGTCCAGACCAGTATCTCAGTCCATTAGGATAGGTTCACCTTAGTCAACATCATCCAAGTTTTTCTCTACATCCATCTGATAGGTGTAGAATACACCATATTTAATATCTAGTATTTATGCTTTCTTTGCGAGTTTTCTTGTAAATTATGTATCTTATGTGTGCTTTTGAGTTTATTAGGTGCAATGGAGTCATTTGGAGCAAAAAGACCAATTGGAACTCGTTCAAATACAAGATTTCTACTTTTCATTGTGTAGAGGACGAGAAGATGAAGACAATGGCGAAAGAATGGAGTCATTCTGAGTTCGTATGAAGAAGTTATGGGCAAAACAAGAACTCATAAGCAATAAGGGCAAGAGTGTCATTTCACAAGCATGTGCTATCTGGAGCCCAGTCATGGTTAAGGGGCAACTCTTTTGGGAGGAATACTAAACGCAGTCCAGTCCAGGTTAAGGGGCTGCCATCAGGTTAGCCCTTTATCACAAAGTGACAGGATTAATTGAATAACCAACCCAATACTTAAAACCTAAATCGAGAAGAAGAGCTTTCTTCTTCAATTATTCTCTTCTTCCACCTGAAACTAAACTCAAGCAGTCATGGCTGCTGCCATCAGATCGAAATGAGAGTCAGAGGAGAAGAAATTGAAGATGGTGATGCTGTGATGTCGAGAAGATGCAAATAGAGGTGGAATTAGGCAGCTGGTGTTGAGATCGAATTAGGGTTTCTCTCCGTTCTTCCCCAAAATGGAATTAGGGTTCAATTGATAAATACAGAAGATGGGGGTTTTGCTTGGATTTGGTGGTTAGGGTTCGAGCCTACTTCTGAATTTGAGATGAAGATCGAGAGAATTAGGTGCTGTTTCTGTGGCGAATTGAGGTTCAGTTGATGCCGTGATGAAGATTTTCATGGGTCTGAGTAAGAATGAGAAGATGGGAATGAAGAATGGTACAAGGGTTTGGATGCTTCTGTTGAGTGGAGAGAAGAACATGGGTTGACAGGGGATGGTGTTGATGTTTTGAGAATGGGGGTGTATGAACCAGTTGATGCTGCAGCTGTGTGTGAGCCATGAATTGGAAGAGGTACTGGTGATGCTGTGTGAATAGGTGGCTAGGCAAGACAAAGAAGTTGAAGGCTGTGAAGTCGCAGCTGAGTATATGAAGTTGAAATTGCAGTAAGAGCTGAGCATATTGGTTCAGGTGGAGCTTGGCATGGAGATGTAACTGGTGCAGCTGAGGTTTGCAGTGGCTCAGGTGGAATTGGAGTTTTGCAAGGGAGATGGGGCTGCAGTAGCTAATGCAAGGAGAGGATGCGGCAATGGCAGTTTGTTGCTCAGGTGGTTCTGGTGAAGATTTACACTCAGCTCAGATGGTGGTACTGAGATGAATAAGCTGGCATCGCAGCTGTGCCAAGATTGGCAGATGAACTGTGAGGTTGCAGGTTGTGGCTGTTTGAATTACTGAGATGGCTGCTGTCAACTTGGTTTGAGAATGGTGGTGATTGTCACGGGGAAATAACTGAGTTGAGTTGAGGAAACAAGGAAATGGAGTTGGAGATGGAGGTCACATGATAGCAGCGACGATGGAGTAAGTTCAGGGAAACAGGAATGGCAGCGGATGATTGATTGTGAGTTGAGTATGGAGATTCAGGGGTCATTGTTGGCCTGAGCTGGTATTGGTGGCAGAAATTGTGGCAGCCTTCCATTCTATTGTTGTGCAGGCAAGTAACAGTATAGGCTGCCAATGGGTGCTGCTGTCATGATGCCTACAAGAGTTTGAGCTGCACAGGGACTGAGCACTGAGGAATGGTTGAATTCTTGAATGGAGCTACAGCTGCTGATACAAGGGATGGCAGGATGGAGTTGCAACTGGTAGGAGTAATGAGCATTGCAGGTGCAATTGGCTCAAGGTGGTTTTTGGCTAGAGAAGCTAAGGAGTTGAGCTGGATGTTATGAGCTGTTTGTGTTGAAATTGAAGCTACAAAAGGTATAGCCATCATGGTCGATGAAGCACAATCATAGTGCATGACGACACGGCCACGTCGTAATGGCTCGAGCCAAGGCTAGTCACCACTCGGCCAAGGCATGGATCGACTCAGTCGACTCGACCCATACTCTGACTTGACCCGATTTGACTCGGTGATTGACCGAGTCCTGACCTGATTTGACCCGACTGAGTTGGACCGTTGACCGGTGACTGGTTTGACTTTGCCGGTCACCCGAGACACTTTCCGGCGGGATTCCGGCCATAATCCCAGTTTTCCGGCGAGCGTTTTTGGGGACAAAATTTCTACACGGGTTTCTCTCCATGGTGGGCTGGGTGAATTTCCAACTAATGGACTTTGAAGACAAAACCTAGTTTTGGAAGGAGAAAAAGACTACAAAAGGGAAGACTTCTACAATTTTTGGGATCACGTTTTATTATCTCTTCTACATTGTTCTAGGGTTTTTACCATGAAGTTTCTTCTCTTTCTTCTTGTGATGAACTCCTTGAATATGAGTACCTAATTATCTTTTGGTTATGGAATAGTTGGATTTCACAAAGCATGATTCTTTGATTCAATATATTAGTTTTGTCTCATATTTATCGTTTGCAATTCTCTGAAAATATTGTTTTATGATTGATTGATTGTTTTGTCAAGTTGCAAATTGGTAGAACTTCTAATCACATCTATTGCTAGTTTAGGGTTTATTATACGCAAAAGTGATATTCCTTGAATACAAGTAGCATAATATGATTATAGTTTGTAGTGATATATTCTTATGATCATATGTGAATCGTAACCTTTGTTAAATTGAATTAGTGCGCTTTCCACGTTCAATTGCTTTGATTGGCCTGATTTCATAGAACTTAACGCATCTAGGGAATTAAACTTGATTAGTGCTTTTACACGTTAGGTTGTTCCTTTAGGTAGAATTCATATTCGCATCTTTTAATGTGTTTGTTGATGACATGAGGAGATTTGCGGGATATTCTTGCGATCAAGGTATTCTAGGGTCTTTGGTAAAAGTTGAGATTAAATATCAATTCTAGTTATTGTGAAAAGCATGTTAGTGAATGAAAACGAAATCCTTAACCAATATCTTTTCTATCTTATTTGTTTGCTTATTTGTTTCTTTGTTTTTATATTTGCTTAGTTTATAAAAATCAGAAAATCCACCCGGTGTTTTATATAGGAAACCATAACAATTTGACAACCTAGACCTCTCTGTGGGATCGATCCTTTCTTGCCCTTGCTATATTTTATATTTTGAGTAGTAAGAAAGTGTAATTTATTTTTGACGCTTACGACAGCGATCACCATCTTCTTAATCTTTCCATGTGATTGGTTGACTCCAGTTTATGATGTCCAAAAACTATCTGAGTAGAGCTCTGTCACTTTATATGGATTTTAGTATGCTTGAGTGCAAACTCGTGTACATCAATTGGAATTCGCATCGGGGTATTTCCTCTTGTAATCAATAAGTATGCCAACCAAGGAGATTCTTTAGTGCCTTCCAAGGTTATGCGTAGATAGCTAGGGTCTGGAGTAAAGGTTTTGTGGGTACACCTCTGGTAAACCCTCCGGAGACAACACTCCGCCACTAGGGCCACCTAGGGGTTCAAATGATTTTTTATATTCTAGAATAAATTTGCTCGAGGACTAGCAAATAATAATTTTGGGGGTATTTGATAGACGCATTTATGTGTCTAATTTGTCCTCAACGTTTCGTATTGTTAGTACTCGTTTTTGTCCTTATTATGGTGTTTTGTGTGTTTGTAGGTATTTTTTGGAAATAAAGATTGTTGGAAAATTCGGCTCGAAAAGTTGCTCGGAACACCCCCGGAGGACATTTGCTATTCGGACTCCCACTTTGGATAAGGGGTAACCCAATTACTAAGGGGCACCTCAGTTGGGCACCTGCTATTCGCACCCTGCAACAGGGATAAGGGGAAACCCTTTCTTCTTCGTTTGAAAACAGTTTTGGCGGGAAAACTTATTTCTCCCTGCAGAATTTTTGTTCGAGAATGAAGGCATTTTGGAGAGACTCAATGGCTCAGATTGTTGGGGAGACTCTATTACGGATAAACGGGCGTGGAAGGGTTGTTGGAATTGATCGAAATTGGTTGAACATTAAGATTAGAGTAAAACAGAGCAACACGGGTTGCGGTTATTCTTCCCGAGTCATTTGAGTATGTAACATAGGTTTGCGTATGCCTACGGCGCGTGTAACCACTTCTTGGATGTTGGTCGAGCATGTGCGGAGTGTTTAAACACGAGAAAACAGCCTCGAGAAGATATATCAGGGAAAGAAAATATTTTTCTTTATTGCCGAGTTATGAAGATTATTTGGAGTAATGGCGAGGATTTTCTTAGCCATGTTGAGTATAAATAGGCTCTGGGGGTTTCACTAAAGAGGGATGGAGAGTTTGGGATAGTTTAAAGCATCACAGAGGCGCAAAAATCGACACCATAAAAAAATTGTTTCTGCTGGTGTAGTGAAGAACACGAAGAACATCAACGCACATAGAACCGTCGTTTCGCTACAGTGTCAACGACTCACAGTCGTGGGTCGTAATTCGGAAGACAGTCTTAAAACTACAGCGACAACGACAGTTCACATTTATCGTTCTCTGTAACAGTGTTTGCAACAATTATAAGCGTTGCAAACACCCGGTTTTAATTGTTTTTCTCCATTTCATCATTTGTACACCTCCTTTGAGCAATAAAAATAATTTTGGAGCGTGTTTCCAACATGATGAGAGCTCTGGGAGACCCGAATTTCATACATGGGTAATTTTAATTAATTCTTTTTATGACTTCGGGACAACTAAAAATTGGATTTGGTTATTATTTTATTAAGTCACTTAAATGTTTGAATTTCATAACTAATATTTTGAGAATTAATTGGTAAAAGAATTAATATTTGAACCTTTTATTATGAGTTTGGCGGAATCCTTAATCCCAGTAACCCTCTCCATCTTGTGACATAAATTGTATATATTCTCTATTTTTATTATTTTTTCTTTATTAAATCCTAGAATCGATTTCAACAAGTCCGAGTGAACGACAACTCTACTTACCACTATCCTAAATTCGATCAGTTCTCTTTTCTCAGATTCAAGCTCAGTGTATCTGCACCTGCATACACTCTGGTCTTGCGGGGGTGTTCGAAAATAGTCTTGCAAGCATGTGAATTATGTGTGTGTTGTAAATACTTAATGTGTGAGTGTAGTAATTGACAATAGTGAGTCAATGTACGTTGGTCACCGCTCAGGTAGTCAATAGAATTCAAATGTTTATATACTTTGTGTCCGTGTCATGTAAGAATATTTTTGCATAAAAATATCTTGTTGGGCCATATGATATCTTTGGTTAATTTAGAATATGGCTAAACATGTTGGTTACAAATATTAGGGTCCTTTCATATTCCCTCTTCCTTGATGGACGGTCGAGATTAAATGAAAAATCTAAATCCTATGAACCTTGGTCCTCCTTCTACCTATAAAAAAAACTCTATAACCATCAGAATTGGGTTCATGAATTTTCTATTATTCCATTACACAAAAAGAAAAAAGAGGGTCAAGAAGGAGAAACTAAGAGTTTCTCAAGGTATTTCATTTTACGGGTCTTCTTGCTGGACATCTTGGATTCAACCAAATGGCATCAGGTATCCTTCCTAACACAACTATGCTCATGATGTGATTATCATGTTTCTTCAAAGATCCTTTAAATATAAAAATAATTTCTTATATTTGGCATCTAGAGCCTGGTTTAGAACTCCATGATTGTCCTTGATGATTGTATGCAAATGTTGTGATGATTTGAATCCATCACCATGTCTGTTTTGATTTCTAATAATCATGTTTATGTTTATATACCATGAATCTCTAAGATATAATGAAAATATTATCATATGAATAATGATTTATATATCTTTGTTTTGTACGGTCTCTTGAAATGGAAATACACATTCATATGTATGCTTCATGACATGTATGATTGATTTGTGGTGTTTGACTTATTTGACAATAACATGATTTTGTGTGATCTCTGGGTTAACATGATTCAATATGATGATATGATGTGATTTGTTTAAGATCAATAACATGTTCTATTTGATTCATGTGTAAAATCAAAACACCGTTTTGATAGTCATAACGTATGCTAGGAGGTTAAACAGTATTCATTGTGAAATTTAATTTTCATTTTTCGATTCTGTAACGTATGGGCTCACCGTAATGTTAAGTAAATTTTTTTTTTTTTGGGCGTGGCCCACATAGGGTTAAACAAGATTCATTTGTTTTCAAAGGTCGGACATGAGATGTTCTTCTGACCATGAAGAAAATTTTTGGAAGTGTCTGTTTGACTTCCACTTATTAATTAATAATAAAACTTGGGCTATTAATTTTTTGAAACGTTTATTATTAATTTTTGAAACGTCTATCATTAATTTTTTGAAATGTTTATTATTAATTTTTGAAACGTCTATTATTAATTTTGAAACATTTATCATTAATTTTTGAAACGTCTATTATTAATTTTCGAAACGTTTATTATTAATTTTTGAAACGTTTATTATTAATTTTTGAAAATTTGAAGTGTCCCTTTGACTTCCACATGTTGACTTTGACCGTTTGACCATTGACTTTGAATGCTTGCTTTTGGTTGCAAATGTGATCTAATGTGTACATGTTTATCATATAACCTTCATGAATAGAACCGGTTTATAGTTAAAACCAAATTATATGAAGCCTAAGAATTATGAAGTGGTTTTACTTACGGAAGAAAAATGAACCAGTTAATATGCTTCCGCTTTATTGATAACAACAATAATGCACAATTTAAGCTGATTTTCTATCGAATGATTTTATAATGAAACCATTTTTCACACTATTAGATTTGAGTGTGCATTATGATATGGTTTGTGTGCTTGTGCGTTATGGTATGGTTTCTCTCACATTATTGTTTTTCTTTAAATTTTATGAGATTATACTTGAAATTATTATGGGACTCTTTAGTTATCACCACATTGATGCTAGAGTGTTATATCTCAATATAATCATAATATTATTATAAGCACGAATACGCCAAGCCGTAAAGGCAAAGTTTAGTAGTTATTATGGCATTATTTGAGTTGTTTGGCTATCACCACAGTGATGTCAAATAATTTTTCCAGTCATAATCATTATCATGTCAAGTGCTTATAATATCGTTTTGCTTAAATGTATTAGAACAACAATTACCCACAGGTAATTGGAGTTCACATGTTTAAGATAATAATGAAGTGTACAATATCTGATCATACATTATGGTAATTAAATAATCGGCACATGATTTTAAGTTATTTCTTAAAATTGCATAAAATAAAATTGTTTGTACCATAAGTAAAAATACCACTTAATGGGCCAAATTGATACTTGAATCATGTTTTGGTCCTCATCCAAGCCCACTAACAGATCAACTAAGGAAGCCCACCCACCGCACGGACGGGTCGATGGTCAAAGTCGGTCAACTATCAAAGTCAACTTAGGTCAAGGTCGATGGTCAAAGTCGGTCAACTATCAAAGTCAACTTCCGGTCAAGGTCATGGTCAACGGTCGGTCAACGATCAAGGTCAACCGTCGGTCAACTATCGAAGTCGGCCGCACCCCTAGCCAATTTTGAGTCTTGTAGCCAGAGCGCAAAGCCGCAAACCAATTCTGACCAAAAACTCTTCCACACTGTCAACCGGTCTCCAACCATGCCGCCCGGCCGGCCTCCATTCATATTTGCTAGCCATCATGTCTCATCAACCATCAAGCGGCCCTTGCCCATGCGGTCACTTATTCACCAAAAGTGTCCACCAATACTGTCGACCATCATTTACGCACTGAATTCCAACAGTTTCATCCATTGAATTCCATGTAGTACTAATTGCGGCGATTTCGGCCATGCAATACTAAACGCGGCTAGTTTTCGGTCATGCAAGTACTAAAGGCGGCGATTTCGGTATGCAAGATACTAAAGGCGCAGTTTCATACATGCGTAATTAACTCCATTTGTTTCATACGTGAATTGATGGTGGTGGCTTGAATGAGCGATTAATGTAATTTATGTTATATTTAGATATGAAATCGTATAAATAGTGGAGGGCGGACATCGGGAAGGAGAGGCCAATGGGAGCTGAGAGAGAAAAAACATACTTTGTAATTCGATTATCAATAAAACACTACTCCCCAAGGGGATTCACCCGTGGATGTAGGCAAACCATGCCGAACCACGTTAAACCTCTGTGTCTCTTTATTTGCTTTCCAATCCATCTCCAAACCCTAATACTCACCAAAACTATCCATTCATTGTGTTTCGTGTCCAAAAGTAATTTTGGGTGCAAACAAAAATTTACATAAATTAACTCATTATCGAGTTGAGTAACCTATTACGATTTTTTGATATTTTTATGAATATTTTTATTATGTTGGCAAAACTTATTGCATCCTCTATGGAAATTGAGGTTTCATTTTTTGATAAATTTCTCCATATTTGTGAAAATGATATTCATTGAGTATTTAACACCTTTCATATTAATTCTCTTATATCCGTTATTTATCATGATCTTTAAGCTTGTATCGATTTAAATGAGTGATGCATCAAAGAATTTCCTTCAACGAAATTTCATTATTGAATTATAATTATAATCTTGCTTAATGCTCAATTTCGGTTTAAAGTTCAATGCGTTTGGATATTTTTCAATTAAAGAGAGTTGATATTTCGTGGTTACTCATAATTGTTTATAATCGACTAAATTTATGATCGGATCAAGTATGTACATATCATTGAATGGGACCACGCGATGTCACAAGAAAAGTTAGTGTGATATTTGCATTTGTACATGTTTTTGGATTGTTTAGTTATCACCACAGTGATACTAAACTCTTATCTTGTAAGTGTTGTATATTTTGAGTCCTTTCAGTTTGATTTAACGATTATAACAATGCTGCTCACAAGTAGTTTTGGTTCACAAATTTAAACAAGCATTAAGGTTATCTAAATGTTTCATATACATGTGAAATAATAGCCACCCACAGGTGACTACAACTCACATTATATTATTTTCAAAATATTTAGAATTATTGGAGTTTGTTAATACATTTTAGGACGTGAGTTGCCCACAGGTGATTCTAGTTGTGGTATTGAACAAACATAATGTTGTGTGTATGATAAGGTAAAATATGTACTAATGTTTTTTCACGTCTCCCATTGTTCCTTGATAAGGTTTTACCCACAGGAGAATCTTATTGAAGGTATGAAACTATTGTAAGCTTAATTGTCATTTATCTCTAATATAAATTTCAGCTTTTGTTCTTATTAATTGTTGATTATGATTATTTTGTAGACTTTTAATGGTCCATTTTTTGGAAGATAAAATTGTTTATCACCTGATGATTTTTCGCGTTACTGTGTACATTTATCAATTGCATTACAAATCTCAATCCGTGGATGTTTTCTTGAACATTCATTATTGAAATTGAGAGGCAATTATAGAGAAAGCGAAAATCATAAAGTCTGATAAAGGTGGTGAATATTGTGAAAGGTACGACAAAACATGATAATATCCTAAATCTTTTACGTAGTATCTCCAAAATTTTGGATTTGTTGCTCAATACACAAGGCCAACTTATCCTTGGCATAATGGTGTATAACAAAAGGCAAAATCATACTTTTAAGAAAATGGTTTGAAGCGTGATGAGTTATGCATAATGACCACATATCAGTGAATGTATGTTCTTTCAACAACTGTGTAATTTAAATAGATTTAGTAAGTAAAGCGATTTCAAAGACACACTTGGGACTAGAATGGTTGGAAACCTAGTTTAAATCACCTTTAAGTTATGGTTGTTCAGTTGGAGGTGAGGGCTTACATTCCAAAGAATGAAAATTGGATTTGGAAACTATTATTGGTTCATTGGTTTTCCTAAATGATCCAAATGGTATTCTTTAACGTTCTAACCGTAGTATGAGACTTATTGAAACCGAAAATATAAATTCGTTAATGATGGAATAATCGGTGGGAGTACGTGGATATATCTGTTCAAGAAATCATGATAATGATCCCTTTATATAAGATTTCTACGAGATATTGTGAATCTTCTCATTATCAAGAATTTTAGATAATGAAAGACCACAAATTATCGATCCAATACTCCGTAATATAACCATTGTCAATAAAGAAATTTTATGATAACAACATGAACCAGCATTAAGAAGATCTCAACAAGAGATTGTAAGAAAGTTATTCATGTTGTTTCAGTGATTTTCTTACAAGAATTTATTACATTTTGATATGCAATGGCAAAGACCAGGTTTTTTTTGCTCACAAATATTATGTGTAATAATTTTGATTAATGGATTGATGCTATGTGAGAAAAATCATTGGTTGAAAGTCAAGTCTCGGATATTATTTAATTGCTCGAAAGACACAAATCAGTTGTATGAAAAGTGGGTCTTTCTGACCTAATACGACTGTAATAGCAATTTTAAAACGGTATAAAGCAAGACTTATTTCCAAAGAGTTTACTCGAAATGACGCATTGATTATAAATAAGTTTTTCTCTCGTGTCAAAGAAAGACTTATTATAATTATCATAGTATTATTAGTAGCTCAAGTATGACCTAAGAGTTGCATTAATTAAATGTGAAAATAGCCTTTATTAATGATAAATTTTAGTCTACAAATTTTAAAAATCAAAGTATGAAATTTAAGCGACCTCCCATAATGGTATGTGAAATTCAACAAAACTATAAATGTTTCAAGTTTTGGATGAAATTATTACGATTTATGCATATACCTCAAGATCGGTGGGAGAAATTCATACTCTTGGTGTTTTATGTTAAGAGTTACTACCTACGAGTAGTGATCTTGACTTTATGCATATTTTTATATTTTTGAAATAAAGGATGTCAATAAATCTTACCATGTGATAGTAATATCATATGGATTACTAAAGCTTTCATATAAGGCATATATCGAATATTCAAGGAATTTGGAGGTAATACCATATTTAACAGATTTTATTTCATGTTGGATAGAAGATATAAATTTAATCTTCATTACGTCTTAATTCTGATATGAAACTTATAACAAGTTGTTAATATGTTAACTAATTGCCTAAAGAATTGAAGAACAAATTACAGGAAAGCTATCAAGAATTTTGAGATACTATTTTAACTTATGTCTTATAATTAGTTAGCAAACCCAACAAGAGTTGATTGGGTTTTCAAACTTCAATTTTTGTGGATGTATGGATTCTATAAAGGAAGAATCCATTAATACTAGTCCCACAATTGAGTTTGAATATTTATGATCGCGATACTTAGAGACTTAAGGTTGTCTCTACATTGGTGAAATTTCCTGTCTTAGCTTCGTAACATTAAAGCACGATATGATACAAAAGGAACAAAACACATGAACCTTGAGTATATATGCGTGAATTAGGAAATTCAGAAACAATAGTTGTTCATTTACCGCTTAAGCACAATTGCATTCGGAGATGCACTTAATGAACAATTGCCTTTTAAGACCTCTTAAGAAAAGATTAAAATCTTAGGTCTCAGGAGTAATTGATTATTTAATTCAGCTAATTTATGTGCTTAATTTTGAAAACTAATTGAGCTCTTAATAATGTAATTCGAATTTATTTTCGTATCCATATTTAGTATACACTTATGTGAATGGATGAATGTTAATTTAAATTGTCTTTCTTTTGAAAACATAAATGGACCATTATGATATCCCCATTTAAGGCCTGATTAAGTAAGTTGCTTGTGTTGTGGTACATGGAAGGGAACATGTTGATAACAGGACAATGTGCCACCGCCATGACTCGCATACGTGATTTGCTTAGTTAAGGTATTACGTTTAACCATTAAAATTGTTTAGCAATTATGCGCGCTTATGTTTTTCTATAATTAACCGTTAAGTAAGTTATCACATGGACCAGTGGGAGAATGTAAGAATATTTCTGCATAGAAATATCTTGTTGGGCCATATGATATCTTTGGTTAATTTAGAATATGGCTAAACATGTTGGTTACAAATATTGGGGTCCTTTCATATTCCCTCTTCCTTGATGGACGGTCGAGATTAAATGAAAAATCTAAATCCTATGAACCTTGGTCCTCCTTCTACCTATAAAAGGAACTCTATAACCATCAGAATTGGGTTCATGATTTTCTATTATTCCATTACACAAAAAGAAAAAAGAGGGTCAAGAAGGAGAAACTAAGAGTTTCTCAAGGTATTTCATTTTACGGGTCTTCTTGCTGGACATCTTGGATTCAACCAAATGGCATCAGGTATCCTTCCTAACACAACTATGCTCATGATGTGATTATCATGTTTGTTCAAAGATCCTTTAAATATAAATATAATTTCTTCTATGTCATTGAGTCCTGTAATAAAAATTAATTAAGAATTAAATCAAATGAAATGAAATCTTAGAGAGTGTCTAATGATCTCATCTCTTTTAACAAAAATGCTAGTACAACAACTTGCAAAAAGTCTTAATGTAAAATAAATTAAAAAACAATTACCACAAATATTAAAATAAAATAAATGAGATGTCTACTTTATGGACAACCAGCAATCAAAACTTTCGAAATTATGATGCCTCTTGGATATCTCCAATTTCAAATTCAGGTTTTTGTCTAATCTTGAAAACTATTGCAGATGATAGAACAAAATCTTAGTCTGGAATATTCGAAACTTTAAGTTCGGAAAAAGCAGAAAGTCTAGCGCTGTTGTAGGGTGCTAAGTGGTCCAGAGATGAAGGAATAAGCAACTTCTGGCTTGAAGGGGACTGCGAAAGGATTGTGAAGTTCATTAAAGAAGAGGATTCTATGATAGAGTGGCAAAATCAAGGAATTCTGAAGGAAGCGGTGAATATTTTGGAAAATTGTAGCAACTTTTTGGGTTTTAAATTTACACATAAAACTGGTAATTAAGTTGTGGATAAACTAGCTATAGAGGCATGGAAATCGTCACTTTTTAGTACCTGGAGTGATGACCAAACTTTTTTCGTCAGTTTATTCTAGTAGATAAGATTAGAAATCACAATGAACGTAGCAGGGCTACTATAGCAGATATTAGGAATGTAAGAACATTGACTGAAACTCATAACATGGAGCTTGTTCCCTTGTGATAGCAATGAAACATTCCAGTTTTTTTTTTCCGTTTTGTTTTTTTTTTTGACTTCCGTTGACTTGTCTCTTGTTTTTCTTTATGGTAATGTATTTCTACCTTTACTCGCAAAAAAAAAATAAAAAAAACATAAAAGAATAAAATCAAATCAAAACTTTTAGTGTTGTTGAACAACATTAATACCTCGTGATACTGCAAGTCTATCTGTGTCACTCTTTACATATTAAAAAAAAAAACTTACTTTGATTGATCCTTTCTGCTCACATCTGGCCCATTTGGAGACGGATCTAAGAAGATTTCTTTCCCTTTGTTTATTTTCCTTTTTTTCTTAGTCAACCAGTAGATTATGTTAGGTTCGTTTAAATTTTTTCTTCAATATCCATTACTTTTACGAAATTTTTATGATATATTTTTGTGGGTGTTTGCCCTTTTTTTGTGTCATTTATGAAGATTTTGGTGGAAGTATTTCTTTTGATTGGAGATTTTTGGTGGAATTTCAAGTGTGGTGATTAATTTTGGGCACAGTACTCTCATATTTTATGAGAAGATCTCATTTTCAAAGATAAACACCTCTATCAAAATTATTGAATTATAATCCAAAAACCGTTCTTTGAATCCTTGAATTCCTTGGTACCCTTGAAGTTACTTCATTACTTCTCTCCACAAAATTCTTTTTGTTAGTACATTTTAATAGTATCTTGATCTTTCGTATTGATGTTATTCAGGGTCTTGTTATTTTTATTTCACCGTGAATGTAATTATATAAGATTTATCCAAAGAAAAAAAAACAATCGGAGGAAAAAAAATGCAGTCACCAAATGATATACAAGCATTAGCCATCGAGTAACATTTTCAAACAAACGAAAGAAAATGCGAAAGAAAAACCTTTTGTCCCTTGTCTTTTTTTTTTTACTTTTTAATCGCTGATAACTTTGGTGTTAAATTTATTTATTATCCTCCCACGGCAATGGAGGATAAACATTTTTACCTAGCAAATTTTTTTTTTACCTAGCAAACAAAAAATCCCACGACAATTTTCACCTTCCTAAACATACTTCTATTCTATAACTGGAGCACCTTAAACTTTGTGGAGTCAGATTCAACCATGTGTTCAATAACGAGCTGTTCAATTTATCCAATTGACGTTTGCGAGAAGATTTGACACTGGAATATGATAAACCATAAATACATTAAATCACAATAAACGAATTAATATCCACCTAATAACATTGGTAAATTTTAGGTACATGTCACTCTTATAATCATAATTGAAATAAGAGCTGCACAATTTCTAGAGCACGGTTTTCAAAACTTTCCTACTACCAAATTTTAACGTAGAATAAAAACAAACTAAACAAAAGGAGAGTCCCAATTTCAGACTTTGCCAGCAAATTAAACCCTAGCATTTTTAGGGGCCACCCAAAAATAATTAGGGGCCAACAATAAGACAAAATAGGGTCACTCAAACATAAATTGAAGCTAGCCCTTATCTCGCGTATTTCGTAATAGAGAAATTGCCCTTCCACAATCGGTAGTACAATGTGTTACTTTAACCTCCAAATATACTCAATTTTTCGAATTTTGGTACTACCATAATCGGTAGTAAAGTTAACTACCGAATGTATATATCGGCCCCAAAATGAGATTTTGTCAAAATTCTAAAATTTTCGAACTTTGATACTATCATAATCGGTAGTAAAGTGTGTTACTTTAACCTCCGAATATACTCAATTTTCGAATTTTAGTACTACCATCGGTAGTAAATTTAACTTCCGAATGTATATCGGCCCCAAAATGAGATTTTGCCAAAATTCTAAAACTTTCGAACTTTGGTACTACCATAATCGGTAGTAAAGTGTGTTACTTTAACCTCCGAATATACTCAATTTTCGAATTTTAGTACTACCATAATCGGTAGTAAATTTAACTTCCGAATGTATATTGGCCCCAAAATGAGATTTTGCCAAAATTCTAAAAATTTTGAACTTCTGTACTACCATAATCGGTAGTAAAGTGTGTTACTTTAACCTCCGAATATACTTAATTTTTGAATTTTAGCACTACCATAATCGGTAGTAAATTAACTTCCGAATGTATATTGGCCCCAAAATGTGATTTTGCCAAAAACCTAAAATTTTCGAACTTTGGTACTACCATAATATGTAGTAAAGTGTGTTACTTTATCCTCCGAATATACTAAATTTTCGAAATTTTAGTACTACCATAATCGGTAGTAAATTTAACTTCCGAATGTATATTGGCCCTAAAATGTGATTTTGCCAAAATCCTAAAATTTTCGAACTTTGGTACTACCATAATCGGTAGTAAATTGTGTTAATAAGTGATGCTTATTATCTACCGATTGTGTTCATGCCCAAATTCAAAATTTCAAAACTTAATAAAATTTTGAAAGTTTCTACTTTCACAATCGATAGTTTATGGTGTTCATTATCTACCGATTGTGTGTAACTTTTAGTACAGAGAAATTGAATTTTTTGAATCAAGAATAATTGGTAGATAACGATCAATTTACCTACCGATTATGGTTGATGTTCTTAAGAAATGATGGACATCAACCATAATCGTTAGGTAAAGTATAGTATTATCTACCTATTATGTTTCTGCTACTGTAAATCCAAGAACATCAACCATAATCGGTAGGTAAAATACATTGTTATCTACCGATTATGTTTCTGCTACTGTAAATCCAAGAAAATTTTCGGGTTAAATTTTTGATTTCAAGTAATCAAATCCTAATTTTCAATCACAACTACTATCATGTATTCGTTTTGTTTGTTTAACTCCTTTTTTTTTGGATATTCTATGTTTCAACTTCAAGGTTAATGAATTTTGGGTTTTAATTTTAAACAATTAATCATAACATTTGTTTGATCGACGATCTTTGTTTTCAATCAAAATTAAAATGATGAATTTTTTTTTTCAATGGGTAGAAAAGACAAGAAGAAGAGGAATGATATGATTATGAAAATAAAGGATATTGGTTTAGATTTAGTATAAAGGTGAAGGACAATATAAACAATTTCCTATTTTTAAGACACCCCTTAATCTCCTTCAATGGATGAGAATAAAAAGATGGCCCCTAATTCCTTTTGAGTGGCCCCTAAAAATGCTAGGAATTAAACATCAATATTAGCGACCGCAGACAACGCTTAGCATAAGTGCTAAGATCATTATGCGTTTTGAAAATATTTTCTCTTTGAACGTACAATTATTCCTCTCACACCAAAGGACCCATGAAACTGTACCCGAAATAAAGTTCTGGAAATCTTTTCGGGCGTTTGAAATGTTACTTATTCCTAATAGACAAGGAGGTTCAAAGATTGTGAGAAGTGTATGTAGATTACAAGATCACAAATTTTTGATGAAATTTTAGTGCAACAGTTATTGAGGTTCAAAACTGAAAACTCATCAGAAGTGCAAATAACATGATTGATATAAAAAGCTTCGAACTATACACAGAGCATGGGATCCGAAAACGAAACAAAAACAGTCGTAGGGGAATGATGATAATGGTCAATGGATAATCATCGACCAAAGTCAAGTTATGAAGCCGAGAATGCATTTGTACTTGAAGCATGTACACATAAGACATTGGTGAGAACTTAAATGTTGAGCAATGAAAACACTAATCAGGTGTGGTTTGTGAATGGTTTTTTAAAGGGAAAAAAATGTTTCTCTCTCCTCCAACGCCATTCTCCATCCTCTGCATTTTTTTCTTTTCTTTTAGGTTATAAATCCAATTAGGTTTCCTTAGATTCATTATATTCCCCTTTCAAAATGCCTTCAGATCATCGTTACACTAAGATAGATCGAAATTTTTTCAGATTCTCTTTACAAAAACTTATTCGATCATCCCCTATCACCCTCACATAATTTTATCCCAATGGTTCAACTCATGGTACTTTTCCATTATACCTTTAGCAAAACTTCTGCACAATATTGTTTTCGAAGATGCTAAAAATGGAGATGCTGGCAGGAAGATTTAGATACATGAAATCAATAAGATCTGGTTCATGGTCCATAAACATTCTAATAAGAATGGTTTTTATCTTCTTATTTTTTTGTCCAAACCTAATCCAAAGGCTGATCCGGTTTTCTTCTACATTCCTTCTGGCGATTGTTTTGAAGGATGGTTTTCGTTTGCATCTTCTCTAGGAGAAATTCTAGAGATCAGCTCATCCAAAAATCCATTCCCTTCCATTCCCTTCCATTCCCATTACCACCCCTCACAGATCCTATGCACAAGTTGTTAGTTCAAATCCTTCACCTCGACAACCTATTCAAATTCCTACACAGCCAAAACATATTCCTTCTCAGCTTATACCTTTTCGAACAAAGCCTAAATCTGTGAAGAAATCTCCGTTCTTTTGTGATAGTTTTGCTGCACCTATTCAAGTAGAACCTACTCAGAGGTATTCAACAGTTAACATCAAACAACAAGATAAGGACGATCTGTTGGGAAAGTGGAAGGATGCTTTTGTGATCTCCACCAAAACCTGTCACCACATGGAATGGCATTGGTGATGCCTTGCAAGCTAAGTTGACTATGTCATTCCCTATACTGTTATTCTCGATTAACTCTTGTCAAGCAGTTTTTTATATGGAAGAAGATATTTCTACAGTTCTGGATTTGGAATTCATATTTTGTTTTCAAGATGTGGACTTCTCGGTGTTCAGGTGGAATAATTAATTGTGGAAAAGGCCTAGTCATGCTATAAATTTTCATATAGAAATTTTTGGCGTTCCATTTCAATACTGGTCTTCAGAGGTTATAAAATCTTTGGGCAACATTTGTGGTGATATCTTGCTGATAAGTCCAACATCTTTGAAGTTACATGAACTTACTGCGATAAAAATGAAGATTAGGAATGTTTAGGAATTAATCATATTCCTCGTGCTATTATGCTGGTCACAGAAACAGGGAACTACTCTGCTAATCTTCATCGCTGAGGCACCGCCGATAAGTCAACCGAACCCTAATCCTAAGATACCAGAAAATCTCAACATTAATGCTAGAATGCAGTCAATCCTACAATCAAGCAGAACAGATATTGATGATAATTTTCAGCATAATTCTCGTATTTTAGTTGGTGCGGTTAAAGGCTTATCAATCTTGACGGACTCTTCGGCACCTGACTTGCTCTATAAGCAAGATTTTTTGAAATCTGCGTAACGAAAGGCATCTCATCATGGAAAGTCTAAAAAACGCAAGAAAAAGAAAAGGTCTAAGAAAAAGAAAAGCCCAAACCCGACACCAACTCAAGCTTGGACTGAGAAGCTATCTACCCAAGTTGAAACGGACTCATAGGCAATGGACATAGATGTTTATCCAGCTTTCAGACTTTCACTTTTTGAAAAACTCTGATTCACCTACAAACAATCACCATAAACTATTCACCAGAAACCTATGAGCAACACTATCCCCAGAAACTCTTCACCATCTTACAACCCATTCCTATAAACATTAGTCCTTTAATTGTAATACCTCTCAAGAAAACACCGGTCCCCAATTTTCATCAATCTCCATCTCCAATACTCACTACACCACCAATCCTTCCTACACCAGTATAGCCTTCGCAACAATCTGATACCATGGTCTCTCATCCATTCACCAATAATCATCAACAACGTTTAATACTTCCACATTGGGTTTTTACTGAGGTTCAAAGATTGTTTCATCTTTTAGTCAAACTTACTGCAAGTTTTGACCTGATGCCTAACCATTCAAAGAAATTCCTCATGGCTAAAATTTATTTGAATGACCATGTCACTAAACCAAAATCTATCAGTGTCTCAACTACAGTCATTAATAAAGACTTTGCGGTTCAAACACTAATATCTCTGGATGGAATTTCCTGCTCTTCCATTCATGAACCAAAGAATAAGGTACCACTTTTAGGAGGTTTAGAGGATACATTCATCTCCTTCCTAGAGTGTGCGACATCTGAAAATGAGTCTTCCAGTGACGCACCTTTATTTCCACCTGATTTTGGGCCACCAAGCAATGATACTTTAGATGATGCTTGTTCTTCATGTACGGTCTCTAAGACACCAAAGCGACTTGTAACTTAATGTAAGATATTGGGTTTTAATCTAGAGCAAGTAGGCACTTTGGGTACTAAAAGTAGAATATGTAAGAAGGTATTGGGTTCATCAGGTGATCAATGAGTTTACAAATTCTTTCTTGGAATGTTAGAGGGATTTGCTCTCCAGATAGAAGACTTATTGTGAAGAAGATGATTCAGTTAACTAAGGCACCAAGAATTCTTCTACAAGAAACAAAAATGATGCATTGTACAGATTATGACATTATGCAAATTTATGGTAGTGCTAACTATGGTTGGGCTTTTCAACAGTCCTTTGGTAACTATGGTGGGATGATAACTTTGTGGAATAAAGATCTGATTGAGTTATCAGATTCTCTTGTAGGAGATTTCACACTGTCTATCTTATGTAAAAGCAAGTCAGATGATTTTGAGTGGATCCTAACAAATTTTTATGGACCTACCAAACCTTATGAGAAAAAAATTTTCTGGGAGGAGCTTGATAACTGTTGCAGAATGTGGCACCTTCCTTGGTGTTTAGGTGGTGATTTTAACACAATCACTAAATGTGCTGAAAAGAAAGGCTGTACTAGGATTACAAAGAGCATGAAATGCTTTAATAAGTTCATCTTTGTTCATGATCTTATTGATATTCCTATTAAGGGTGCCAGATTCACCTGGTCTAATGGTCATACAAATCCCATTATGTCTAGACTAGACAGATTCCTTCTCTCCCCCTCCTTTGAAGCCCACTTCCCTTTTGTTTCCCAGTTAGCCAAAGATAGACCTACCTCGGATCATATACCAATTCTTCTTGACATTTCTGATCCTTCCTGGGGACCTAGCCCTTTTAGATTTGAAATTATGTGGTTCTTGGAGAATGGTTTCATTAACATGTTAGAGGAGTGGTGGTCGTCTTTCTGTTTTGCAGGTAGTCCAAGCACTATTCTTTGGTGTAAGCTTAAAGCTCTTAAAGAAAATTTAAAGGAATGAAACAAGGAAACTTTTGGGCACACTACTTCAAGGTTCAAGCGCTAGACAGTTTACATTAAGAAGATGAGATGTCTACTGAGCAGCTGAATGAGAAACTACTTCACACAATTGAATTTGAAAAGGTAACTCATATGGAGGAAATGGCTTGGAATATTAAATCTAGTTCTGAATGGTTAACATAAGGGGACAAAAATACACACTTCTTCATGAGTAAAGCCTCAGCTAGGAGAAGACATAACATAATTAGGCAGTTGTATGTGGATGGAAAGTTGGAAGATGATAGAGTTAAATTACAAGATCACATTGTTGGGTTTTACAAGAATCTGTTCATGGAGGAAGTATATTATTAGACCAGAGTTGGAAGATATAGACTTTGATTGTATTAATGCAATTGAGTCAGATATTTTGGATGCTGCTGTCACTGAGGAGGAAGTTTTGATGGCTATTGAGGAAGTTTTACCTGGGCCTGATGGATATCCTCTCATGTTCTTCTCAAAATGCTAGAACTTCTTAAAAGCTGATATCATGGGTAAAATACAAGAATTCTAGGAGACAAGTAATATGGATGTGAAGCATAACTCCACTTTATTGCTTTAGTCCCAAAGAAAGATTATGTTGAGTCAATTAGAGACTGCATACCAATATGCTTACTTACTAGTACCTATAAAATTGTTGCAAAAGTTCTGGCTACAAGATTAAAGCTTGTTATGCCTAAACTAATCTCCCCAGTGCAATGTGCTTATATAGAAGGGAGGCAAATTTTTGATGGCACTTTATAGTTAATGAGTTAGTGGACTCAAGGCTTAAATCTTGTAAATCTGGAATTATTTGTAAGATTGATCTTGAAAAAGCCTTTGATAGGGCGAATTGGTGTTATTTGGAGTTTGTTCTGAAGAAGATGGGGTTCAACAACATATGGTGTAAGTGGGTCAGATTTTGCTACTCAACTGCTTCTTTCTCAGTGTTAATTAATGGTTCTGTTTTTGGTTTTTTTAAGAGCACTAGAGGGGTTAGACAAGGATGTCCTATGTCTCCACTTCTTTTAAACATTGGCATGGAGGGTTTCTCTAGATATTTAGATAAAATAGCAAATCTCTGCCAGTTCAATGGTTTCTCTATAGTGGAAGGTGGTCAGGTGGTGAATCACTTGCACTATGATGATGATACTATTCTGTTTATAGATCACAAAAAAAGAAGAACTTTCAAATTTGTTCTTCATTCTTCACTTTTTTGAGTTCATTGCAGGCCTCAAAGTTAATACATCAAAAACTAGAATTATTGTAATTGGTGAAGTTCTTGAGTTAGAGGAGATGGGTAGTTCCACTATGGGTGCTCTTCTTGGGCTCTTTAAGGGACACATCTCCTAATGATTTGGCTCCATATGGGTCATCCCAAAGGAAATGTTTAACTTCAAGAATGAAAATATTCTTGGAGAAACCAAGTATTTCGTACACAAGCATCAATTGAGAATGCTTTGTTCTGGCCTAAAAATGATCTTATGTCCTCACAGAACAAGGTGAGGCAAGTGCTGAATGAGATCAACCTTGGCTTTTCTACTTATGCCTTTTACGAGATAATATGCCCTAAAACAATGGATTTTGGGAATGCCTGGGAATGCCTTTAGGAGTGGGCTCTAGATATTTAGATAAAACAGATGCTTTTCCATTCATGTACCTGGGAAAGCTCCAATATCCATCATAAATATCTTGTAGAAGAAGATGAGAGATTTTCTCTGGGAACATAATAATTTTGGTAGTAAATGTTCTCATTTGATCAACTGGAAGATTGTTATGGCCTCCGAGGAGAAAGGGGACTGGGGGTTCTTAATCTTAGATTGATGAATCAAGCTCTTCTTGCTAAGTGGTGTTGGATATTTTGGGTGGAGAAAACTCAGCTTTGGTACAAGCTAATGGTAGAGAAGTTCGGCTCAGACTTCTCTTTCTGGACCCCAAACAGTGTAAAAACTCCAATGGGGTTTCATGTTGGAGAACTATTGTTGACTGCAGCAACCTGGTAACGGCAAATTACTCTCTTAGTATTCATTCAGGTACTCAAATCTCTTTTTGTCATGACAGATGGTTGGGGGAGTCATGTTTCATGGACTCCTTTACTAATTTGTACAGGCTAGATAAGTTTAAGAATGCTAGTATTGCAGATCATATCACAGCTGACAGGTCTTGGAAGTTTGAGTTCAAAAGAGTTTTAACTGATGAAGAATCTAACTCTTTAGCTATTTTGTTACATACTATTGGTTCAACACATCCTCAATTGGATTCTACTCCTGACGTCAGAAGATGGCCTTTGCAACCAAGTGGAGTTTTCTCGGTTAAGTCTTTATATGCTAAGATGAACTGTGAGGCTAGAGTGGATAATTTTCCACACAAGTTTGTCTGGATCTCTGGTATTCCTCCAAAAGCTAATTTTTTGCTTTGGTGTGCTGTTCATGGGAAGTTGAATTCTCAAGATATGATGCAAATTAAGGGGATTGATATTTACAGCTCTTGCACTCTCTGTGGGGGTAGTAATGAGTCTCAAGATCACATTTTTATTCATTGTAACGTGGCGCACAAGATTTGGTCTGCTATCACTCCTAATGATCAGTGGGCACGGGTCTTCTCAGATTCAATGATTAATCTTGCAAGAACTTGGTCTAACAACACTCTTTCTCCTAATGGTAAAGTTATATGGGAACTTCTACCTGCTGCTGTGGTTTGGGTCTTATGGAGGGAACGGAACTGTCGCACCTTTGAAGAGAAGTATGTTTATAGAACTGGTGAAGATTTGGGTTTCGATGTGGAAACTCTAGTTCTAACTTGGGCTGCAGGTTTGGGCAAAAGAGTTCACTTAAACTTCTCTTATACTGTGCGCAATTGGAGTACAGTTTGTGTAATTTTTTTTTTCTTTTACTACCACTGGTTGTATTTATGCTGTACATTCTACTCTCTTTTAATAAAGCTCTCTCTTCTTATCAAAAAAAAAAAAAAAAAAAAAAACACTAATCAGTTATATTGATATATCACTTTCAACTTGACATGATAATTAGTAAACCAAATTACTATTACTACCAAAAAATTCATAAATCGATTGAGTTGTCCTAAAAGATAGAGCATTACATAAAGTCCATATAATTCTAACTTGACCAGAGATAGCTAGTAAATTAAATTGCTAACAATTAATACTAGCAAATTCATAAAATCGCTCGAGTTGTCCTAAACGATATAGCAGTACATATAATTCCACCGAGTCGAATAATCCTAACTACTAACCCCTTTATCTTTCATTGGCAGTACTAGCAAATTCAAACATTATACATCATTCTATCATTTGAAACCAAATCAAATTAGCTGTGCTCGTGACATCTTCACGAAAGATGCCAGCGCCGGATCAAATAATGGCGATCCATGTTGAAGTTTACAAATTCGCTTAAGCCCCATCTGTTCAGTACAATTTCGCCCTGGACCTTCTAACCAACCAACCACATATATACACGAACAACTCTCTTCTCCTCCTTTGCGTGTGTGAAGTTCTCGTTCAATCTGTTAATAACACCATGTAATAATATCAAGTAACATTCAATGAAATCAAATAGCATTTCTTAACAGGTATAATGCAGTAAATGTTGTCTATGCCACCACCACCTACCACCAAAAACATAAATAAGAACAGGTCACTGAGCCAACTCGCCGATTCAGTGACTCCCTTTATGGAAACTATGGAGCTAGACAAAACATTCAACTAAATTCAAACCCCCAAAACCCTCTGTATGGTTGGAACAGAACATACATTGCCAATATTCAAATAAATCAAGCAATGAATCAGTCACCGATTCAATAACATTCAGCTTAAAAAACACCATAAATCAAAATTATTGACCCACCACCCCCAACACCACCACTAAAACCCCAAATTAAAAATCATACATTCATACAGAGAAAACAAAAGAATTTAACATAATTGAAATGAAACACTAACTCAGTCAACTCACCGATTCGATGACACCATTATAAAACTTATGTTCTTCTTCACCTTCTTCACGTAGTGCACAGACATACGATCCCCTTCTCATATCATAACACTCTTTATCCTGTAGCTGAACACAAGCCGGACGAAATCTGTTGACAAACTCATCTAATTCTTTCCCAGTTTTAAAATCTTCAACATGGAATACCTCATCGTCATCTTTATCAGGAAAATCCATGAATCTTACTGTAAGGGTGCCGTTTGGCTTACAGTAAACTGGTTTGTCAACCGTATACCAAGCATCATCTTGAACTGAACGGAAATCTAACACTGGGTTTTGATTGGGTTTTCTTGGACGACCTCGAGCCCGAATCATAGCTGCAATAATTTGTTCTTAAGAAATTGTTTCTTCTACATAGAGAAAAGAGAAAGAAAGAGGAAAGTAGAAATGAGATACTGTAACAATGGTGGTGGCGGAGTCTGATAAAAATTTAAAACGGAGAAATGTATTTATGCAGTTGTACAACAACATATGATAGACATGTGACCAACTAACCGTAGTAGCAGAAAAATAAATGACTCTTTAACCTACACCACTACTTCTTATCGTACACTACTGCATCACAGCTGCAGTACGAAGGGGTTGGTTTATGGAAAATGTTATTTCATAGAAATGGACGGGATAAGCCATTAACGGCAAAGTCCCATGTGGGAAGCCACGTGATTGGCAAGTGGGTTTTCTACCATACGTAAAATTTAGCATGTTAGACAAATGGGACCACCGCACATATATATGTTAAAATAACCTACCTTGTTATGTCTGGCCAATTAGAGCTTCTCCAATGGTGGTTGTTAAAATCAGAAAATTGGACTGAATTCCCATCCTTGATCTTACACCCCATACTTGAACTCTATATATACCAGAGAGATCTACAGACTAAACTATACAAACCCATTTTGCCTCTTTAAAAAAAAAAACTATACAAACCTTTCTAAGTCAAGATTTCGTAAGCCGTAACCATGCAATAGTGAAAGATATAATAAACTAATAAAGAATCAATAGTGATAAATTGAATAAAATAGTCGATTGTCAATGGAAAGATGGAGTTTTGCTTGGATAAACAACGAGACTTAATTATATATATGGCTAATGGAAATTGCAGAGGATGGATCTCCATTAGGTATGCCAGTCATGCTGCAATGCCACTGGCGTACGCCAAAAACGCCACTGTGACATTACCAGGCGCCAACAGAAGGTAGCCATAATCAACGACTACCCTTCTTCATGAGATGCAATCTCAACCATTCAAGTTCGCCACCAAACTGACAGACTTATTGCAAGTTTTAGGCGGCCGGCCAAGGTAAGCCTAATAGCATCACATGATATTTTCCTATGGAAAGTCTCTTGACTTTGACTTGCCACACATAGCAACCTGCTACACATTTTCCACGAAAACACTCGAGACATCAAACATGTCACAAACTGGGGATACTCATCAGGGTATTGGTTTGGCGGTTTACAGCGTGCGGCGTGCAATACGCCATTTATAAGAAAGTGTCATGAAGTGGGACAATTAGTGGTGATGAAAGTAACTGTGTAAACTAATTCACTTCCTTCATCGTGGAAGCATAATGCCTGACGGTTACACGTTACTCTATTCTTCCACCACTCAATCGTTTCCATTTCCTATGAGACCATGGTACGTTTCAATTGACTTGTATAAATAGGTTTCACCTATTTACCATGAAACAACAAGTTTTGGTCGGCAACAACACAGTATCTAGAAATCACCTGGTAGCTTTCCATCCTGCTAGCCAGTTCTACTTTCAGATACAAGTCATAAACAACCACACCATCATAATCAACGATTCTGGTCTCAACACTCTCTTCTCTTCCCTCCCTAAGACCAACCCTTCTCCTTCACTTTGTGACCGAAGCAAGCTTGGAACGACCATTTCTTGGTTTAGGCCAGGATTGTACAGATTGATCTCTCGAATCAAAAGTATTCCCGTGTAGTGCATTGTTTAGGGTTTAGATTCGTTTCTCATCCACACACCCTAAATTACCAAAATCATCAGAAACGGTTTTCACCCATAAACAGTAGTATGTAGGGCTTTATAAGGAATTGATCTCTGAATAATGGGAACCATTGTGTTTTCTGTGCAGAACTTTCTCTGATACTGCAATTCTTTTTATTCGTTCCTTCATGGTGGGAAATTAGAGTAATGATGATCGAAAGGGAAAACGCAAGATGCGTGAGGTAGAGGATGAGCCTGGAATCCATTGGTACCCCTATGAATATTTGGTGAATTGTTTGCCATACGATATGACTTTTCCCCAGGGTTGTAAGTCTTCAGATTTTCAGGCAAATTTCGATTGGTATTTGAGAGATAGCAGCATAATGTTGATGTGAAACTTGAGAAGTGCTTGGATCAGGGTGATCCACCAGAAGTTATTCAAGAATTGTTGCTCAATTCCCCTGTTGAAAGATTGGTTCAATTCTTCAAGCAGAATAAACCTTTTTTTGTTCAGCAGAGCATAGGTAATCCTTTCCTTCGGCCTGAAATAAGCATCGAGGAAGGAGGTTTCCGTATGCCTGGTGCTACCCATTCCGGTGAGGATAGACAAACTGGTTTTGTTGCTCCTGAACAGCCTTTGCCGTCTTTGAAACCCCAACATAATGATTCTGATGATGATGGTTGGGTATTGTATGCTTATCACCCCAAGTTTGGTCCCTTTGAGGTTCATGAAGGAGTTGCCATTGTTGCAGATAGCTTTCTAGTGTCTGGATTGAGTAGGATTGGTTATCAATCTATTACTCTTCAGCCTGAGGCACGGTTCATGGTGCGATAATTGGCTGCTCAGCCGTGGCATGAGGATGATCCAATGCATTTTCCAGTGTTGGATGTTCTGTGTCCTGCAACTGGAAAAATTGGACGGGCAATTTTTGTTAGTGCAGCTACCAATCCAGCCACCGCTCCAACCACCGGTCCAGTATCCGAGCCTGTTCAGCCTATGCATCCTTTTAATGATGTGCCTGTGCCACTTGAAGTTGAGGTGTTTAGTGAAGATTAGAGTACCCCCCCTCCTCGCAATTGTTCTCCAAGATTCACCAGACGCTTGACTAGGAGTTTGACTCGAAGTGTTAGCCAGGGGACTCGGAGCCGTACTCAACAAAAGAAATAGAGAGTAAGAATCTTTAAAATCTTTCTTTCTAAGAACAATGAGAGAGGGAGATATGAAACTAGTGTTTTTTGTTATTTTAATCAGAACAACTTTGCAGACCTCTTGAATTTTTTGGTTTTTAGGTTTGATCGTGTAATGTGTTTGGTTCTCCTTGGTACTTTTAAAACTTTGATGGTAACATAATTTGGGTAATTTAATAGAATCCTTGCATTGAATGTTTTTGTTGTTTGATTGATGATAAGGAAAGATTTTTTTATGCATGGTATTAGAACTGTTATACTTATGATTTGTGTAAATGAACATAATGATATTTTGGATGAATCGTAGAACTAGAACATCAATGTGTTTCTCATGAGTGCTGATTTGAATAGGCCGAACCAGATTAAGCTTTATCAAATTTGTCTGGCTTATATACTTTCTGGGGACAGAATGAAAGAGGCTTTGGGTATGGAATTGAAAGTAGCCATTAGTATTATTATCAGTATCTAGCTGAGAAGGTTGATGGAGAGCAAATTGTTGTTTATTAGTCTCAGGATAGTGAGGAGAGTGAAATATATATTATGGGGTTTGAATTTGGGGATTGGGTCTCAGATGCTTTGGGAAAGTGGTAAGTTTTGGGTGTTAGCTCTTCTGGTACTAGTAGTGAGACTGGTTACTGGGTGAACTGTGATTTCCGAGAAATTTGCATTGTAAGTGTAGCTCGTGATTTCTGTGTAGGTTGTGATGATTGAAAAACCTAAATAAGTAGTAATTCCTGTGATTCTTGTGACATCTGTGATTCTTGTGAGTTCCTGAAAATTGTGTTGCCTTGTGATTGAGTTTCTTTCTGTCATGTAAGCATATAAACAATTGCACTGATTGAAATTGAAAATTCTGGTGAGTTGCTGGTGATTAGTCATCAGGAAAAAAGAGAATTTAGGAAGAACTAGGAAGAAGAGGAAACATTTGCATAGATTGCAATCAATAGAGAGAGGAGAGGGAGGAAGAAGAAAAACCGGCTACCTCCGGTGGAGTAAACCGGTGAGGGGCCTATAAGAAAATACTGTTTTTAGACCGTTGAGGTGAAGGAGACAAAAGAAAATGGCTAGAAAAGAACGAAAATTGAAGTTTCAGGTGAAGAAAAGTTGGTTTTCTTTGAGAATTGTACGACTCACAGCCATGAAAATCAATATATGGTGTTGCCCCTGTAGACAAAATCCAGAAGGCACCACGTTGTAATAAAAAGAATAACTCTAGTAACACGGAGAGAAATGCGTACCCGACTCCTCAATATCAAGCACGATAGATAAATGATTGACCTTCAAACATTTTTGTGATAGTCATGAAGGTTCAAATCCTATGAGAAGTGTAGATGATGACACAGTCTGATGATCATTTAATTGTCTCTCCAGACCACTGCTAGAAGCTGGTCTAGAACTATATATATCTGATTGTGGGATGAAAAGCCTTTCATATGAGAGTGTTGTAAGATGATGATCAACCGAAGCTGGTGAAACCGACTTATGATTTGAGATACTCGCCATGATATTATAATGCAGGACTATAACGGTTTTTGGAATGAATAAAAACAATTTAGGCATGGGAGAAAACTAAAGGTGTCAATAAATTTAGGTACACGTCTATAGGGAATAATTGTGGTTCCTACCTTTTACTTGGTTGGTTATATTAGAGATAATATTTGAGTTTTACTCACCTTCTGTAAAGATGAAGTATTGTTTACTTCTCTCTATTATTACTACTTTACCGTTAGTTTTGTTTGCTTCCCTATAGGATATTTTGTAGTTTATTCCTTTAGGATTTCTTTATCTCTAGGCCTCCTCTGAGTCCTATAAGTATCTCTATGAATAACATTAATACAACTTATCATCTTATCTCTTACAACTATTCATTAATCGAATACTTCTCACATGATATCAGGAGGTATTCGGTAACTGATATCTCTTGGGACTCTGGAATCCTGCGCCGTCACATTCAATCATTAATACTTCTTCTTCACTTATTACATCACCTCAATGACGATACCATTTATTATTCAATCAGACACTGAAAATCCTGAATCCTCTACAAATGATATATCTGAAAACTCTATTTCTTGATTTCTCTTATAAATATTTACCTTTCACCTGTATCACCCAGTGTGTTCCATCAAAGCTTGATGAAACAAATTACTTAGTATGGAAAAGTCAGATGGAATCTACTCTGATCAGCACAGATTTCTTTGGGTTCATTGACGGTTTCATCCCAGCTCCGCCTCCTTCTCTTCTAGTGAACAATATTGAAACCCTGAATCCAAAGTTTACTAAATGACATAAGTGGGACAGAATTGTTATAAGCTGCTTGAACGCAACATTCTCACCAACTGTTTCATCAGCTATTTTGGGTCTCTCTACATATAAACAGGTATGGAATGCTCTTGTTAAGCGCTTTTCTGATCAGTTTGTTGCACGCAAAACCATGCTTCGTAGTTAGTTACAAAACGTTAGAAAGGAGTCTCAATCTATGTATGTTTACTTACAATCTATTAAAGAGATAAGTGATTCTTTGGCGACCATTAATGAACATGTTCCTGAGCCAGATCTATGTATACCCCGAATGGTCTGGGTAGATCTTATGACAACCTTGTTATTTTGATTCAGAATAGAGATACTCCTTATACCTTTGAGGCGTTGAGGTCTAGATTGATACAACATGAACAATGACTCTATAGTCAGGAGTCTGAAGTTAACAAAAATCTTGATGCTGCCATGTCTTCCGCCTTCTTTACTATAAATATTTTTTTACCATCTTCTTCTAATGATAACTCTCAACACCCAAAACCTCATCACTCAAATACCTCACACAATAACAAAATCATTGATTTCAGTGATATTACCTGCCATATCTGTAAAAAGAAAGGTCATACCTCCAACAAGTGCTATTACAGATGCATATCTTCTAAATCTACAAATAACTCTACCCCTCAATCCAACTTTTGTCACACAACTTGCATATATAGAGAATCTACATACCCTACAACTGTGGATTGGTTGCCCGACTCATGGGATACCTCTCACATGACTAATGATATTACAGTTCTTCGAAACCCAATACCATATACTGGTTCTGAGAGAGTCATTGTATGAAGTGGAGAACACTTACCCATTATAATAATTGGTATATCCACTTTACAAACTGATACAACATCTTTTGTTCTTCCAAATGTCTTATATGCACCAACTTTACATACAAACTTGTTTTCTGTTGGAAAATTTACAAATGAAAACTCTTGTTCTATTGAGTTTCGATCCCTGGGGCTACAAGATTTTGGATCTCCAAACATAACAACTTCTTGTTGAGGGGAAGGTACACATGAATATATATCCAAATATTTTTATTTCTGATTCCCTTTCCCAAGCACATATATCTCTAAAAGCTACACCAACTACATGGCACAACAGGCTTGGACATACTTCTAATACTATTTTTCACAAGTTAATATCATCTTCTCAAATCACTCTTACAGGTAGTGAAGTTGAATCTATATGTCACTCTTGTCAGTTGGGAAAAAGTAGGAGATTGCCTTTTCAAGACTCCACCAAGACAACCACATAACCACTTGAACTCCTCCATTGTGATGCATGTGTGGGGGGCATCACCAATTGTTTCTAACTTGGGGTATAGATACTACATACTCTTTGTGGATGACTTAAACAAATTTCACTAGATATATCCTATGACCACAAGAGATGAGAGTGTTATATGCTTTCAACAATTTAAGAATCTGAATGAAAACCTATTTTCTACAACAATAAAATTTTTCAAACACACAATGTCTGTGCGCTAGCGAAGGGGAAGATAATACTTTTCTTGATGACTCAGGTATAACAATTTGTACATCGTGTCCTAATACTACTCAACAACATGGAGTGACTCAGGTATACAATTTGTACATCATGTCCTAATACTGAGTGACTGAGTTTCGCAACTGTTGTAATCTGTTGCGACCATCTAATTTCGTAACTGTTTGAAACAGTTGCAACTTTTTTACGTTGCAACAGTTCAGAACTGTTGCGACCAAAAATTTGCAATGGCAATGTAGCCGTTGCGAAATATTGTAACATCGACTTTCGCAACAGAGACGAACCGTTGCTACCCCATTTTGCAATTGCCACTCACTGTTATTAATCACTAAATTTGGTGTAGTGATTCATCTTCTGGATTTGGCTCATAAAAATCATCATTATGAGTTGACTTTTAGTTTGGGTAAAATCATTCTCATAAACTAAGAAATCAGCCATTTTCGGATCATTGTTGTAATTGATGTATATTTTCTGAGCTTTTTTAGATGAAGATTGTCCCTCCTCATCCATTAAGATTATTTGAGTCAAAATTCAAGTTTTTTCCTCATTTTCCCTTCTGCTTCTCAAAAAAAAGGTCATTTTTTTTTCTTCCCCCAAATTTAAGTTTTATAACGTAATTATCCTAACCACTAATCTTTAACATTAACCACTAATAAAAATTATTAACGACTAATCACTATATTATTAACACTAATATCAAAAAAGCAGATTTGTCGTAACAAAAAAATATTACTATCCTTTAAATTTACTATCTAACCCTATTTTGTGATTACTTGATATGCCATGAAATTTTTAGGTATGCCCTAAAATATGGTTCTAGTCTATGATGATATGGAAATATGGCATTACGTCTGAGCATTTGGGCACTTAAAGCCCGGTCTTCAAAGTACAGTCACACACAGAATCTGAACATATTCCGGTGAATAAAAATGCAAACTACTCATTGGAATATTGGTGCCATAGTCGGAAAGGTTCAAGATACATGGTAAGTGTGACTCACATAAGTGGCATTTTGTCGTCTAATCGTCAGACCTCGAACTATAAATTACTATCAGTTTAACTGAAAAATAAAAGAAAATCTTTTCGTACGTCGATCTGAAACACAAAAATTTTGGTAATTTAATTTTCATAATAATAACGTCATAATGTTGGAAGTGAATTTGAGGGGCATTACCACATAAAAAGAAAGGGCAATCAGACATGGGAGAAAACTATAAGATTTATACTGCAATAAAGAAGTTGCTCTTCAAGAAAGAAGTTGGCCTTCACGAAAGAAGATTATTGTGTTCTGTGAATTACTTAATACCTGCAGTGTTTTAATGAATTTGACGAACCAAGTAGATTATCCAATTAAAATAGAGATATTTTGTAAAAAGGTCGTACTAGGGTCGTAGACTAACCAAGGACCGTTACAAAACTGTTAGTTGACCTTTTGAGTTTTGTTTAACACCCTGACTGCAGGTTGACTGACATTGACTAATTGAATATTATAAACTGGGTTCCCCTAAATCATCACCCGAATATCCCATCTCATTTAAAGTTAATCTCATTCCAACCCATCAAGATCAACGGCTTCTATTTGGACCGATGATAAACCATTTGTCTCTTCCGGTGCCAACATTTAAGCCAGGCTTCTATCAAAGAACGGTTCTGGCTGAAAAGTTCTGGATGCCAACTGATGGAGAGAAAGAATGGTTGATGCTGTTCTTATGATATGAAAGTGCTTTTGCTTTTTGATCATACTGATGTAGTGATGTTGGTAATAAAGACCTATCATTTTGTTGTTCAAACACGACTATCTATGTGGAGAACGTAAAACAGGAAATCAAAAAGAGTTATTAGCCTTGTTTGGACCCATCACCCAATACAGAAACAAAACCAACTAATACCAATGGAAGTATAACCAACATAAGCCATAAATGATGAAAGAGATGAACCTGTACTAAAGCAGCAGCTAGAGCAATTTCTTTCTGGTATTTCATCTCTCTCTCTTGCTAAAACCTGAATTTCTTTCAGGCATTTCATCGAACAATTTTTCCGCATAACTAATTTCATAACATTTGCCATAAATATCGATCTAACCACTCACAACAAACACATCATAATCAAATACATATTTCATTACCAAATAATGTATTTGTGTCCTATGTATGACACTAGTTTTTTCACTACAAGCTGGTAATACAGGCGAGAAAGTAAACTGATTAGGATATGCCCTTATT
Organism: Papaver armeniacum; assembly: GCA_023531295.1. Lineage (NCBI taxonomy): Eukaryota > Viridiplantae > Streptophyta > Magnoliopsida > Ranunculales > Papaveraceae > Papaver > Papaver armeniacum. Next base: position 50,570 of record JAJJWW010013225.1, read on the forward strand.
TCTCTCATCTGGGTGAAAAGGTTTAATGCTTCATTGAACTTTTGGGTATGTGAGAACTGACTAATGATAGACGTCCATGTATAGTTAGAACGGTAATTTTTTAGGAAGACAGAAAATGATCGTGGGACTCCATCGCTTCTGCAACCATAAAAAGACAGGTGAAAGAAGCCCCATTCTATCATCCACGGCTAAAAGTCAATCAATCAACACAAGTCTATCCTCGGCCGTCCACTACCTAAGATTGACCGTCAAAAAAAAATACCCGAAATTATTTGGATGAGGAACGGAGTTAGGATACAATTGCATTTTACTACTTTCTAAGGGCGTTTAGGTAAAAAATTTAGACGGTCAACCTAGTCTATGGTCTGTTTACGACCCTAACGCATCGACTGCATGTTTTACGACCCAGACCCTAATTAGGCGATAAACATACAACCCTTTTGCAAAATATCTCATTAAAATATCCAATCTTAAACCCCCAATTCCAGTATAAGTGATTATCTTGTATTTATGTAGCATAGTTTCTGTTTATTGTGTTTTTCCTGTTTGTGCTTCGTTTTTGCATTCCCAAATGTTTCGCATCAATAACATTATATCTTTGCCTTCATTATCACAATGTTGATCTCTAAAACATTTCTTCTTTGGTTATCCGTAATTGGTAAGAAGGAATGACTGAAAAATGAGTAACTTCATAGCCAAAGCTATATCTGGCGAAGTAGCATCAAGGTCATTATCGTAATTTGATAAATTATATTTGGTAATTTTTATATTCTTTCGTTGATGGGTTCCAAATATAAATTTTTCTTATTGTTAATCCACGGTCTTCCATAAGGACACGAAAGCAAATCAAGCCATTACAAGAACCAAATATTTCAAGGTCCTTGACATTCTCATATCGAAACGGATTAATAGGGTAATCCATGCGAACAACTTGATCTTTACATGCTAATGATAATGGAAACATTAAAATATGGGTAGCTATGGGAATTGCTGAAGGAAGACTAATATTTGACCAGGAATGACTAAGCAAGAGTTTAAGATTATTATTATTTTGAGTTGCTAGATGAAGGTGGTTTTGGACAAATTTAGGGTTAGAAAGTAGAGTAAACCAGAATTTGTATACACACTTGCGTGCTAAGATGGAGTTGACTGGTAGTTTCAATAAGATCTCACAAGCAAAACTACTATCAAGAACGGAAGATATTGTTGTGCTCTGCGAAGAATTTACCACGTACTGTAAAGACTTACCCTTGCGACTCCGTGGAGATCATAAAGGTTAAAAAAGACTCAAGCGTTTGTGGGGATATCTGCCCTTTGCTATCTGGTGGTGTTTGTGGAGAGAAAGAAACAACAAGCTTTAAAAAAAATGTTTCCACAAACAATAAGCAGATCATTATTGAAGTAAAGTCTCTGTTGTTCAATTGGACTATTGACACAGACATTTTTTCAGGCTTTAATCTTTCCACTTTAATTTGTAATTGGGATGCTTTAACCAACACATCCATGTAATCTTTTATTTTCTAAGTCACTTTTCTGGTGACTTAGGAACTTTTTTAATCTATTTTGCCCTTTGTCAAAAAAAAATAAAATAAATAGTAATTTTGTTTACTAGTTCTTGTCTCAAGTTGAAAGTGATATCGACACACCTGATTCCTATTTTCAGTTTTAAGAACTTCCATAACCACATTTACGCTAGAATTTCATCAAAAGTAGTGCTCTTGTACTTTACACTCTTCAGAAGATTTGAACCTTCGTGACTATCCATCGATACTTCAAGCATTTTAGCATTTAAATCTTGCTCCAGAAATTGTATATTTTTAATTTCACTAATAATTAAGGGTCACACCCAAAATTAAGAGTCACACCCAAGACTAACCAGAGAAAAAATATCTAAATTTGTTGTGTGCTTCGATAAAATTCTTCCTCTGACTTGATATTGATTTCTGTCAACGCTATTTCTTTTAAGGCAATTTATTTTAAGGCAAATAACGAAAATTGGATGTAAAAATTTAATTTCCAACAACATGGAGTAAACTAAAAGAGTAACCAGAAAAGTGTTTTATATATTAATATTGTAAAAAAATATCAGTCACATTTTTGGATTGTAACTACCGAAAATCCGATAGCTACACCCGATGAGATGATAATAACAAAAAGTCTAAGTCATGAGAATCAACTTTGACATTAATGAGATTATACACCACTTGACATTAGTATGATCTTTCTCAAACACTTTGTATTGAATTCATGAAGTTCTTACAATGATTACAATAGTATTGAACTACTAATAGTGGATGAAGCAAAGCTTGGAATGAACTCTAATGGTTTTTCTTTTATGAGTATTCTTGATTATTTTTCTTGACTGAATTCTCTTTTAGCAACCTGCCTCTATTTGAATCCTAATATAGGCAAATACATCAGTAGAAGAAAACAGATGATCACATGCAAAATATCTGTGTTGATCTTATATCAGTTTGTCTCATTCGCCAGGCTCTGGGAAGATTTCATTGTCTTCTCGCATCGCTACTTCACGCGTATCTTGGTGAGTGTCGCCTTGTATCAATCGTGGGGTTCCTCTTTGTATGTCTCCTTTGTCATCGCATGATTACTCTTCACCAAATTTCTTTCCCCTTCGTGCTAATGGTTGTTTTAGTTGAGGTGAGGTTGCGGATTAGCTCTGTGCGATATTTCGCCCCTACATTTGGCCTCTTCTCGCGTTATTCTTCTTCAAGTGGAATAATGCGAGAATCTCTGGTAAATCTTCTTTATTCAATGTATCTCCGTGATTTCCGCATATTTATTACACGTGTTGTCAACTTCCTTCTTTTCTAACGGTGCGTCTTTATTACTTTCCCTGTATAAATACCAGAGGTGGGGAGGAATATTTTCTCGTCTTTCTCTTTCCTAATGTTTAGCTTTAGGGTTTTATGTGTTCTTCAAACTTCATGTCTTTGATGGTGGATTGTGGTGTGTTCCTTCCTGCTGCTGTTGTATTGCTTTTCCGGTGAGTCTTTGCCTCGGTTCTTCATGCTCTGTAATTTTTTTTTCCTCATGAAATTCGTTATCCTATTTTGGTGCTTCATTTGTTCTGTAGTCTAGATATTGTTTTTATCATGACTGGGACCTCTTGAAGATGTGTTTATGTTCTTTAAGCATGACGATATTTCCTTTCAACTGTATGGTACCCAATTTTATCCCGAGGTCACCATTCGGAAAGAATTATCCACCGAGCCTATCGGGAGGATCGCTCTTCGGAAAGGGATATCTACCGATTCTCTTGGAGGGGTCTAATTCTTCGTTACACTCGTTCTAGCATGGAGTCACCTCGCGATACTGATCCCAATTGCTCTGCTGAATTTGATGCGCTGTTGGTGGTGGCGTCAATTCGCGAAAAGAAACCTTGATTGCGTGCTTTTTATATTTCTCCTCGCGCATTTTTTGCATTTCTCCTGCCGCTATGGATCTTTGCGATTGTATCATTTTCCTTCATTTTATTCTTAGAAATAGATATGTATTCGATAATTTCCTGCTCTTTATATATGAAAAATCATTTTTTTTTTCTAATTTTCTATGTATGCTGTGGTTTGGGTATCTCCCTTCGAAGTTGGAAAGCATGTGGGGATTCTAGTGTTCTCCTACTTGCCTTCGCTTTCCAACTTCGAAGAGGGGAGTTTTCAGGTGTGTAATTGTATGCGATAAGTGAGCTTAAATTTAGAAATTAGACTCTTCTCGCGGAATATTGCGACAAGCGGATTCCTAAAGTATGGTGATATAGGTGTTCCCTGGCATGCTGCAATTATTGGGATAATTTAATTTGTAACTTAGATGATACTTAGCTCGTGGGAACGTGCCTTCCTTATTCCTCATCGCGATCTTTTCCTGCCTCCGCTCCTTTCGCGCTCTTCATGTTTGCATGAGTTTATAGGAAACATAAACGATATTTAATCAATTATCTAATTTATACAAGTTTTCAACATACCCCAAGTATTTTAGCAAGTATCATTATAACCATTCATATGTCAAATGGTTTGTTTGATGCTGCTAGATCAATAATGCTTGAGCATTGCACGAGCAATTTTATATCTTTTTTTTTTCGCAGGGAGTATATTATAAGCGTTATGAACAATAAAATCAAGATTTTGCATAATGAAGAAGTGTCGACAAATGTTTGATGATATTTATTGTTGTGCACGAAGCTATATTTTTTTTTGACATGGAAGGATCTGCACTGGCATTAATTGGGCTAGTTGTTGTTGGGGCTACTTAACCGGAAAACAAAGACCATTTATATAAGATGGCGGTGAAAAAGACTTCTTCCAGATTCAAAGAACAAAGGAACCCTAAAATGCTTAACAACCAGCAGTTCGGTGGAGATGCTGCTTTCTCTGACGGTGGTTCTCAGGTAACTTAAGCCACCAAGTATATGGTGTTTCTCCATCTAAAATCGAGATGCTCAAGTTTTATTACCGTTAAATAGTGAAGAAATTATTGAAAACAACAAATAACTCCTAAGTCGAAATCAACTATATCTAATATATTATTTAAAATAAGAGATCTTTGCTTAGATCTATCCCCTAAAGGATTAGATCTAAGAAAAGGAATAAGAAAAAGAAGTCAATGAATTTTTTTCTCTAGTTTTTAGAAGTGACATTTGTGGAAGGTTAATTTTTTTTTTATCTTTGATTAAAAGTGTATTTTCATTTATTTTTCTAAAAGCAAACAAAGTAAATGATAAGTTATGAACAGAAAATTAAATAAAAAAACTCTTATATGTTATTTTCAAAATAAGATTTTTATTAATTTTGGAATATTAATTTTTGAGAATTAATGGAAATAACATGAAAATTACACTTCCACATTGTTAGAAAATTAAAATATCGTATGTTTGGTGAATATTTGTTGTTGCGCATGGAAGAGTATATTTTGGGCCACATAAATTCAAAAAGATAGCGATGGCACCAATTGTGATAATATGGGCCATATTTTGGCAAGTGAATGTAGTGGCCTACTATAAACGGCCAAGCAAGTGAGGCACAATGATTGCGCAATATGCATAGCCGGCCTAATCAGTGTTCGGCTAGGATGGCGCGACATTGAATAGATTGTCAAGTGCTAAGTTAGCATGACCCTACATGGTCGTGATAAAGGTGGCGCTACAATGTAAAGGACATTGGATAAGTAATGAATCTTATTGGCCGACACGATGAAGCTTCATTGAGGGATTGGAAAGATATGGCCAAGTTGTCAAATGCAACATGCGATGTTGGCATTAAGGCATATCCATGGAATTGAGTTGGCTCAAAACTCAAGAATGATGTAAGCAGGAAGAATAAGCAAAGAGTTGGTGTATGCATTAGTTCAAGGCTAGCCAAATCTTGAACAACGCAAACAAGCTAGTAATGCAAGAGTGGCATTGCCATTGTCGAGAAAATTGGCTAAGTGAAGCATATGACGCAATAATAACCATAATGAGCTAAAGTGGCCAAATTGATTAAAGCGAAAAGATTGTTGGACATTGACTAGGCCAAGAAGACTACAAGCCATGTTGGTCGTGCATTGGAGGAAGGCCAAGTCAACAACAGTTGTGCAATATGACTCAAGTGCCGGTTAGGAGTTGGTTATTGGCTTCACAAGCATGCCAAACACGGGAGACAAAATAAAACGGTTATAAAGCAAGTTTATAAGCGTGGGAGAAGGTTCATAACTACTTAATAACATGTGTTAGATGATGGCGCTAGTTTGAAGAGAAAGCGCCTAGTTGACACGATTATTGGCGGTCATGGAACTGCTCCATGGGACAAATAGTTGTCCCATGCATGTGCAACAGTTGTGCACGGTTTTTGGCTAGTAAAGTTGTTGTATAAATATTCTTAAGGCATGAGAAAATTAGCATGCTTACACAGGATATTAAGGGACTTAGTTGAGAGAGTTTTTGTAAGACTAAGGCTTGCTTCAAGAGGAACAAGTCTGTGTAAGTCCCCAAGTGGGCAATTTTTGTATATTTTCTCTTTGATGCAATGAAATGAGATAATTGTGTCATGTTCTAAGTGTTCTTGGTTCACTGATTGTTGTTGGCAATGTATGGCATTATTTGAATGCATTACGGGATGCATTTGAGAAGTTAAGAGAAGTGAAAGAAGGGTAAAAAACTTCCGTTGTAGAACTGATAGAGTTGGCTGTTTGCAAATTGGTGCTAACTTATAAGGCTGAAATGCAGGTGAGTGAAGCTTGATTCACTACTGAACCACTGTGCTACGAGGTTACGATGTCTCAGAAATTTACAAGAGCCATTTGGAGGTGTGACACCTACGAAAGAAAAGCAAGGCAAACGCCTAAACGAAAAACACTTTTGCGCTTCTAAAGTAATCTTTTATAGTACTTTTAGGTATTCTGATAATTGTCGTGCCCCTAAAAACACCGGATTGGGAAGAAATCCGTTTTGATGTTATTTGTGGAGTTAACGGTAATAATGCAATTTTTGCTGCTGTTGTTGACAAAATCCAGAAAGCAGTTAAACGGAAACGCTACTTTCTCCAGAGGCGTTCTCAGGCAACTCAAACCACCGAATATGGCGTTTCTCCAGCCAGAAATCAAGATAATCAAGGTTTTTTTACCTGCAAGCAAATAAGTGAATCTTGTGTCGATGTCAACAATGTTACACATGTTGCAATGGTGTTCAATAAAGAGAAGATTACCAATGAACTTATTTACATAGGAAAAGAAAATGCCGGCTGGGGTTGTTACACAGATACAGAAATCGATTGCCCACAAAAACGTATTACCCTTTCACGGATAAACAATGTTTTCATATTATAATCCGGTTTAACTTGAAGTCCTGAAAGCAGGTAATGATACGACAACTTTATGATGTAACCGAGGGGGGGTATGAACAATATTGCTGACTAAAACATACCCACTTGCAATGGTCCTAATCTGGAAGTTTGCTGTAAAACTAATGAATTTATCGGTATTGGTATGATATTGCTTTCACTTGAATAAAAAATGCATCAGTTGATACTCTGTATGATATATAATCCAATGACTAATCAATGAATACAAGTTTACGACTTAAATCATGTGGGGATGCAATGGATGGTGGGCCGGCTAAATTATTCACAGCAACTTGGATTAAACTATGACTAATAATTGCCAGCTTTACATCATCGTACTGTATAGCGATTACTGAGTTTTTTTTTCTTCCATCTAAAGAAGTTGAACAAATTCCTACACTTAAACATCCATCTGAGACTAATACCAAAGCTGCTTAATTTTCTTCTCTCCTAATTACTTCTTTCTTTCATTATCATCCACCGTTTACACTTCTTCTTTCTTTCATCGTTGCTATCATCGATCCACCTTATAACTATGGCAGAAATTTTTGTTAAGGCTGGAGCAACAGTAATCTTAAACAAGTTGCTGGGTGTTGTTACAGAAGAAATTGGTTTAGCTTGGGGTGTCAAAGATGACTTGAAAAAGCTTCAGAATACCTTGCAAATGATTCTTGCAGTGATAACAGATGCTGAGAGAAGACAAGTGAGGGACGAAACAGTAAGACTTTGGCTGGGGCGGCTCAAGGATGTCACATACGATGCCGATGATGTAATGGATGAGTTTTCTTATGAATCCATGCGTCGGAGTGAAAGAGGGGACCGGTTGAAGCATAAGGTACTCGATTTCGCTTCATCTTCCAACCCGCTTGCCTTTCGTTTTAAAATGGCGAAAAAGATCAAAGATATCAACAAAAGTTTAGATGGAATTACCAAAGATATGGATAGGTTTCAGTTTCATAAAACTGCCGCAAGTAACACAAAAATGGCTGACGGTGAAAGTAGTGAGGAACGGGGCCGAAGTACCATATCCCTTTCAAGCGAGTCAGAGATTGTAGGAAGGGAAGAAGATAAGAGTAATATAATAAATATGTTAACGAAGGTCACCCTATCATCAACATCATCAGATAGAAATCCAGAAAATGTTTCCGTCGTTGCGGTAGTGGGGATGGGAGGACTAGGTAAAACTACTCTAGCTCAACTTATATACGGCGACAATTTGATAAAGATGCAATTTGAACTAAATATGTGGGTTCATGTTTCTGAATATTTTGATGTGGAAAACCTCCTAATCAAAATTATTGAGTCCGCAACTGGAACTTGCAAGTTCGATACTGGTTTAAATCTCGATGTGCTAGTGAAAAAAGTCCAGGAAAATTTAAGTGGCAGGAAATATTTTCTAGTACTTGACGATTTATGGAACGAAGATCAAGATCAATGGGACAAACTCAAATCTGTGTTGCTCGTGGGTGCTCATGGGAGTAAAATACTAATTACAACACGGAAAAACCAAGTTGCTTCTATTGTGTCTGGGACTAATCTTTCTTATAATTTGAAACAACTATCTGATGATGCATGTTGGTCTATCATCGAGAAAAGAGCCGTTTCCCACGGTGAATCACTACTAATTACTCAAAGAATGTTGAATATTGGTAAAGAAATCGCCAAAAAATGTGGTGGTTTGCCACTTGCAGCAAAATTTCTTGGAAGTTTATTGCTGTTGAAAAATAAAGAGAGTGACTGGATATTCATCAGGGATGATGATATTTGGAATAAACCAGATACTAATGGGAAAATTCTACCAACATTACGATTGAGTTATAATAACCTTCCATCTCATTTAAAACAATGCTTCTCATTTTGCGCATTCTTTCCCAAGAATTGGGGGATAAGAAAAGAAACTTTGGTTCAGCTGTGGATGGCAGAAGGATTTCTTAAACCAGAAAAAAAAAGAACCATCGAAGATTCTGGAAGTGAATATTTTGAAAGTCTGGTGTGGAGCTCCTTTTTCCATTATCCGTGGACGCACCCAAGGACTGACATAGAGACATGGCAGATGCACGATCTTGTGCATGATCTTGCAGTCGATGTTCTGGGGGACAATGAATTGGTATCTCTCAAGGTAAGTGTTTTTCTTAGCCACGTCCTTTGCCTTCTTCAAAATTTTATCATCAATCTGACAAAAAATGTTATTTCCAAGGTAAGCGAGCTAAACAATGTTTCTCAAACTCGACGGCTACAATTATTGGATGAAGACATATCAACCACATGTCTGAAAAGCTTAAGTGATGCAAAGAAGTTACGGTCCATCTTCGTCCCTCGAGGTTCTAAGCTAAACCCATCTATATTCTCAAGAAACAAGCATTTGCGTGTATTGCATGTGGGTAATTCCGGAGATTATGTCACTTTAAAGTTGCCTCATTTGAGGCTTAAGCTGAGACATCTGAGGTACCTTCACCTTACCAATCTTAGTTTTAGTGAAGTGAATAGTCGGTCCATCAGTAAACTTTATAACCTGGAGACGTTGGTATTAAATCATTCGATTGATATTCAAAATCTTCTTAAAAACATTCAATCTTTAAAAAAGTTAAGGCATCTTGATATCTCGGATACCAAAATTGAAGAATTACCTGATTCTGTCACAAGTCTTTGTAATTTGCAAAGTTTGGACCTTAGTTTTTGCGAATTAAAAAGCTTACCTGACTCTATCACTGGTTTGAAGTGCTTACGATTTCTTGATATCTCTGGTAACCCGTTTGAAGAATTACCTGCTTTTGTCACCACCCTGCGGAATTTGGAGATATTCAAGGCCAGATTTTGCAGCAAATTAAAAGTCATAGCCGATTCTGTTTCAAGTCTTGGTAACTTAAAAATATTTAATTTCCAACACTGCCGATCACTAGAAGCACTACCCGATGATTTTGGAGCATTAACCCAGCTAAGATACCTTAACCTTGAAGCCGCCAGGATCAAAGTATTACCTGATTCATGTGCGGACCTCATCAATCTTGAGTTTCTGCATCTTGGTTCGTGTGGGCTTCCCAAAGAGGTAACAAACTGGAAAAAACTGAGCCGATTTCATTACTCTGCCAAGGGAACACCATTGGGAATCGGAGAACTAGTTTTCCTTCGATCATTGACTTACTGGGTGGGTACAAAAGAAGGCAAAAATGGTATTGAAGAATTAGGGAAACTAGATTTACTTGAGGATCTATCTATTCATGGGCTTGAGAATGTGAAAGGGCTTACAGATACTAAGACACCAAATTTGAAAGGGAAACAACACCTTCGTGATTTGGAACTGATTTGGGGTCAACCAGAAGATCACAGTATCGAGCTACTAGAATCTCTCCAACCTCCCATTGGTTTGAGGAAGTTAGCTATATCTGGATACAACGGCGTGATCTTCCCCACGTGGATGTGTGATCCATCTTGTCTACCTAATTTGGATACGATGGTACTTGCAGGCTTCTCATCGATGGAAAAACTTCCAGATGCTATTGGGCAGTTCCCAAGTCTCTGGTCTCTCAACCTTTCAGGAATGTCTTTCCGGAGTTTGGATGTCGAATTTCCTTTCTTAACACGACTCTTTCTTCGTAATCTCGTCCTTTTAGAAGAAATATCTTGTTCCTATCCTTGTCTTAAACAGCTGTGGATCATTGACTGCTCCAGTTTGATCAAAATTCCTCTGTTTCCTTCTCTGACGTACTTAGATTTATGCAACAGCAACCACAGGTTAGTAAGCTCGATTGAGAGAAGTTGTACCTCTCTCACAGACCTTACCATAAGGTTTGATGATAACTTTGAATTCTTTCCGTTAAGTATTCTCCAAAGCAATCGTCATCTTCAGAAGCTATCTGTTTTGCGGTGCAATCAGTTTCAAGGATTTCGAGCAAATGATGATGGGAATGAGAAGGAGGTTGGTGATTTTGGCATTGAAATCCAACATGTCTCTATTCAGACCTTCGTTGTGAGTAGTTGCCCAGTTTTAAAATCTCTGCCAGATTTACGAGGATGGACCGGTCTTCAGAAATTAACCATTTACGAGTGCCCCCAAGTGAAGGAGTCTATAAGCTATGATCTGAAATCGCTCTCTGGTCTTCAGTGTTTAAAAGTTGATTTCATTCAAAGAGACGAGCACCGAGGAGATCCGTCTGAGTTTGGGGACTTGATTAATTTGCTGTTGTAGCAGGTACTCTCTCTTTATAATGCCAATTTGGGTTCCCATGTCACTTCCTCTATTTTCACTTTCTTTTTTCGTCAATTCTCTCGATTTCAGATTAATTGAAAGGATTAAACTTTTGACGAATTTCATGTATTACATGTTTTCCCGCAGGTGAATTTCATGCATTACATGTTTTTTTTTCCGCGGATGTGCCAAGTATAGATCAATGGTTTGAGTCGAAATGCAAACTCACCACCTCACCAATAAAATGCTCAAGAGAAAGATCTGGGCAGGAAATTAAGATTGATACAAATATCCAATCTTAAACACCCAATTCCAGTATAAGCGATTATCTTGTTTTATGTAACATATTTTCTCTTTTTTTGTGTGTTTTCCTGTTTGTGCTTCATTTTTACATTCCCAAGTGTTCCAGTAACAATATATCTTTGCCTTTATAATCACAATGTTAATCTCTAAAACTACTTTAGGTGAAACTCAAACCACTTTTGTATCATCACTAAATTGGTCTCACAGCCAGTCCGCAGAGTATTAGATTGCGATACTAAAGCGGACTTCCGGCCAACAGTAATTTCATGGGCAATATAGGCGTAACAGTCAAGAAGGTTCAGAACTCATGAGAAGTACTGTACATCATACAATTCATATCTGTTTATCTCTAGGTCATAATTGTGGACCCAAAAGTTTTTTATGCGTGACTACAAAAAAGATAATTATTCTACGTACGAAAAACAAAATCAAGAGAAAACTAAAAGGATGCTTAATTGGAAATGCATTAACTAAGATAATTAACCAAGTGCAGAAGATACCATACAAAATCTTCAATTGTTGCCACTTAGCTCCTTCAAATTTTTGTGCTTAATCCTTTTCTTCTCCACGTATGCACCAGATTTCACTGACACTAAGCTCTCCACATAAAATTGTCGATCCCTCTTATAAATACAAGAGAAGGACACTGCGGTTCTTAGTTTTCCACTTTTTGGGTCGTATATAATTAAATCAGAGACACCATCCATTAAAATGTCACCATCTTCGAACAACCAAATTGGCCTACACAACAGATATTTTTGTTCCCATAGTTGGTTTATGGTAAATCGCTTAGTCCAAGATTTTCGCACTCCATAATCTTGCATGACCCATATGTCGATCTGGAATTCCATACTACGAGTTACAAAAGCAGGATTTGTTAAGCATATGCAGTCTCCGTAAACACCAATCTTTTGAAGTGTGTCGCAAAATTTTGTAACTTCTTCAGGTAATGGCAAAAGCACGAGTCTCTCATTGCTAATTCTGAATGACACTATAACTTGAGAGGATACTTCCATGGAAGCTTTGGTAAAGCCTAACCAATGAAGAGCTCCGTTAAAAGGCAAAATGCTAGCAGAACAGATGGATGGAAGCCAGTGACGGGTGGTTTCAGCATCATGCCATGAATCTGACCCCAATGTATAAACTTGTATACCTAAAAGTTTATAGCATCCATCACACGAAATACGTACCACCTTGTAATCGTCGGTGTTGTCATCATAGCCAAAGCCATATCTGGAGAAGTAGCAGTCAAGGTCATCACCGTAATTTGATAAATTATATTTGGAAATTTCTTTATATTCTTTCGTTGATGGGTTCCAAATATAAATTTTTCTTATTGTTAATCCACGGTCTTCCATAAGCACACGAAAGCAAATCAAGCCATTACAAGAACCAAATATTTCAAGGTCCTTAACATTCTCGTATCGAAACGGGTTAATAGGGTAATCCATGCGAACAACTTGATCTTTACATGCTAATGATAATTGCGACATTAAAATATGGGTGGCTATGGGAATTGCTGAAGGATGACTAATATCTGACCAGGAATGACTAAGCAGGAGTTTAAGATTATTGTTATTCTGAGTTGTTAGATGAAGGTGGTTCTTAACAAATTTAGGGTTAGAAATTAGCGTAAACCAAAATTTGCATACACACTTGCATGCTAAGATGGAGTTGACTGGTAATTTCAAGAAGATCTCACCTTGAATATCATCTGGAAGACTTGACAAAGACATAGATTCCTTCACAAGTATAAAACTTATCAAAAACGGAAGATATTGTCGTGCTCTGCGAAATAAGAATTTACCGCGTACCGTAAAGACTTCTTGCCCTTGCGACTCCGTGGAGATTATAATGCTTAAATAGTGCTGGTGGTGGGCTCGTCGAATTATACACGAATACAACCATTACCTATTAAATGGGCCTTTAATAGGTCTGGTTTTGCCATATGAGCTAACATGGTCCGGATTGTTCCAATTTTCGCCTCATCTGGATCCAATCTAAAAATTTCACATTAGAAAAGCACACAACAAATTTGGATTTTTTTTTTATTCCCATTGTGTCTCTTAATTATGGTAAATTTTGGAAAGAATTATGATATTTAAATCCTAAACAGAAACTTAACTATCACAATGAGACTTATCTTCAGTGAAAATATGCGGATGTCATGGTCCTAATGGAGGTTTAAACCATGTGAGACGCATAAATCACAATTTTGGTGTAATAGTCTTGAAGGTTCAGAATTTATGAGAAGTGACAATCACACAATTGATGATTCATTTTTGTAATGTGTATTAGTCTTTACAAACAACACGACTTAAGATTTGTATAGCATTTCTGGCTTAGAACTATATAGGTAGATACACGAAATAGGTTCGCCACGTGTCAAAACATAAGGGAAAGAAACATGGCTAGAGATCTCACTCAAAGATCCTAGTCACGGACTTTTCAATTCGAATGTCAGAGTCATCTCGTCACTAGTTAGCCCTGCGAAGTACAACGAGGATGTGTATAGAATCAAGGAGGCCCTTAGAAGAATCTGAGATACAAGGAGTATCCCGCAAGATATCATCCACGAATTAAAAATAGACGAAGTAAGATTACTTGGCCAAAAAGACAAAACCGCGAAGTAAATAAATTATCGGGCAAGAGAAGAGACAGGTGTCCAGACAAGCCCATGTGAAGATAACGAAAGAAGGGGAAAAACTTTATGGAAAATGCATGGTTTGGACGAAGTGTAAAGTGTTTCCACGAGAACGCATCGAAGAAAAGTGAGTTGTGCCCCATTAGGGTTACTTGGCCTATAAATAGAGGTCCTTGGACAGTGACTGGGGGATCGAATTTGGTAAGGATAGGAGAGCTTAGTCTAGAGACGGAGATTAGGGTTTCCTTGTGGTCAAGAACTTGTACTTTCATTATTTATATGATTCATCAATAAATATTTAGGGTTCATATTATAAACATGTCTTAGATCTTGGGTATTTTCCCTTTGGGTGTACTACTGGATTTCCAGTAGTTACATTTTGGCGTCAAGAAACAGGGAACTTAGATTGGGGTTCATCCTCATCTAAGGAGTGAAGAGAAATCAAAGTTGTTGGAGTGAGAGATCTTAGTGAAACATATCTTTCAAGGTTAGGGTTTAAAGGGTAGTCGATATTGAAACTAGGATAAATTGATGGCTAGAACACCAGATCGAGCGGCACATATGATAGTGACGAGGAGAAGCAAGCGATTGGAGGCCAAAAGAGGAGGAAGAATAGAGAGAGGAGGAACATCGGATGAAGGAGAAAGATAAGGCGTGAAATAGCGGCAAACTGAGGAGGCCAACGAAGATAACTTCAGAGAGGGTTCAGTGCACACTTCCGACACGGAAACCATCATACGATAAGAGATCACTCGTGAGAAAATGAAGGAGAATATCGGTGAAGAAGGCATGACGCTGGATCAGCTGAGGGAAACGCTCCGCCTTGAAAGAGAACGAGACAGAGATCTAGCGGAGCAGCATGCTCGATTAACGAGATAGAACGCCAGGTTGTTGTTGCAGAATCGCCAACTGAATGAGGAAGCTGCAGCTGAAGACATGAATCCAGAGAAGAACACGATATCATCATCAGAAGAAGAGTTACGACGAAGGAGATATACCCGCGAGAACGCCGGAGGAGAGCGAAGAAGGAGACGGCGAAGAGAAAGCAGTGAACAAAGAGAACTGGGAAGAGCGTTGGAAATATCAAACTGGGAAGAGCAAAGGCGGAGATACGAAGAAGAACGGAGGCACGAGGAAATGAGAGGAGACAAGAAGATAAAAGGCAGCGCGAGTTCAACTGGAGGAATGGGGAAGAAAGGAGATGTGGTGAAGGAAGACTAAGCGTGATGAGAGATGGCCTGATAGACACATTTTTTGTGTCTGAATTGTCCTCAGTGTTGGTATTGTTGGAACTCGATTTTTGTACTAATATTGTGTTTTTATGTATTTTTAGGTATTTTGGAAATAAATATTTTTGGAAAATTCGGCTCGAAAAGTTGCTCGGAACACCTCAGGAGGACAAGTGTTATTCGGACTCTCATCTTTGGATAAGGGGTAACCCAATTGCTAAGGGGCACCCCAAGGAGGCACCTACTATTCGCACCCCAGAACAGGATAAGGGGCAGTCATCATCTTCATTCAAAAAATCAGTTTTGGCGAGAAATGTTTGTTCTTCACTGGCAGATTTTGGTCGGATTTTTGGACGAGTTAGAAGGAGACTCAATGGATGAGATTGCTTGGGATAACCTTTTATAGCCTAACAGGGTTGGTATGGGTCGATTAGTGACCTAAATTTGGCTAGATAACCCGCTAGGAGAAAGCAGAGAAGCACGGGTTTGCATGGTTTTTTTTGTGAGTTTGAGACGTGCACCTGCTTAATGAGGTGTGTGGGTTGTTACCAGACGAGTGTAGAAGGTAAATAAGGAGAAAATACCAGCTACAAACGCGTGAAGAGCTAAAACAGGGAAGAAAATATTCCCGAAAATATTTTTTTTTCATCACCGAGTAATGGGAAGATTTCTGGGATTAATGATGAGTTATTCTTGCTCCAAAATGGCTATAAATAGGTGCTGGGAGGTCATAGAACGGATACAGAGAGATTGGGAGGTTTTAGAACGCGAGAAGAGCAAGAAAATCAAAGTTGCAGAGACGGCCATTTTCTGCCATTTGCATCTCACGAAGAACACGAAGAACGGACCACCGAGAGGCGGTCGTTCTTCTACGATGAACCGAGACACTTAACCGTGCGTCGTAATACGGAGGAAGCGAGACTTAAAATCCGTACAGTTTTCAACCCTTCCTTGTAACAGTGTTTGTAACAGTTATAAGCGTTGCAAAGCTGATTTTCATCTTATTCTCCTTTGTTCATCATTTGTAAACCATTTTTGAGCAATAATAATGAATTTTGAGCGTGTTTCCAACATGATGAGCGGCTAATTCTCCCACAACCAAGGCAATGAGGAAGCTATTTACGCATGAATAAGCGGTAACCATTTTATTTGCTCTAATTTATAATTTATAATTCACTCAATCACTTGCTTTTGCAGAGTTTTAAATTGTTCGCAAAATTCTTTTCATTAGTTGTGATTCAATTAGATAGGTTATGCTTTGTATTAAGATAATCTATGCTTAGGGATACAATTAATTTTTGAGAATTTGTCGATTATTTGTGAATTAAGAAAAACAAGGGATTTAAAAGATAATTAGAGTTTTGGGTTATTTAATAGTATTTCATTCATGTGTTATAGTGGAATCAGTGTCTTGGTTATTCTCTCATATCTTGAAACAATTTTGTGTTAATTTTTTCTCTATTATTAATTTTTATAAGTCTAAAATCTTTTGCTTTCACAAGTCTCAACGAACCTTATTACTACAATATTATTGAGTCACATCAATTTTTGGCGCCGCCGACGCGGACTTGTCTTTAGGCTAGAGTTTTTAGATTTTCTTTTAGTTTTTTTTTTTTATTTATTTGTTCTTCTTTACGTTTTTGGGGTTTTGTCTTTTCCTTTCAGATTTTGGGATTTGGAGCGAAAGAAATATTTGCCAAAGCTTTTGGTGGATACTTAAAGATTTGGAGTTAAAGACAAAGCGAAAGGAGCAAAAGAAGAAGATTTTTTATATTTTATAAAAAGAGAGAAAAAAAAAAGAAAAAAAGAGAGGCATTTTTTTTATTATTTTTTTAGATATTTTTATTTTTTTAGACTTTCCTTTCCTTTTCTTTTACTTTTTGGACTTGGACATTTGGACATTCGGACAATCCTTTAATTTTTTAAACCCTACGGAAGGGTAGTATTAAATATTAAACTGTTTGCAGAGAAGGACGGTGATTACGATATCACCTCGGCCCCTCGGGTTCGTACATGACATAGGAGTCGTGGCCGAGTCGACTACAACAGTTCATCCCCGTGCAGTACGGGGAGGTAAGTTTGTCGAAACACTCGCGAATCCCTCGCTAGCGGAGTTCTTGTCTTCCTTCGTGTGAATATATGTTGAGGACCTGAAAACGGCTGTTTTTAATTTCCTAGTAAAGGGCAAGGACTGGCCATATAAGATAAGGGTTCGGATTTCATCACCGTTCTCTTCTTGCCCGCCTTAGGAAAACACTACTTAACGCGAACCTAAGCCTTAAAATTGGAATAGAGCAGAGACCGATAGGGTAACGAGCTTAGTAGGAAAGTCGCTCGAAAAATATTGGTTACTCTTTTAGCATACTTCAAAGTTCATGATGGTCTCTGTGAAGTTGAATTCGTGACTGCGCCGCCTTGTAATAGCGGTAAGGACTTGGGTATCAAAGCTCCACTGAGCTTCCCTCGCCTTGATTCAACTTACTTTGACTCGGATTGATCCAGAGGGGTTTGCTTAAATTGTAACGAATTCCTTTCGAACGATTAGAAGCTGGTCTAGAAAACAATCTAAGTGGAGCCATCATGCTTTTTGTTTGCTAGATATCATTAGGTTTCTTTGTGGTGGAGTCGGCCTTGTTTGTGCTTGCATAGAACTTCCCTTCCTTTTAGGATTTTTTTTTTTTTTTTTATTTTTTAGTGTATGCCGAGGGTCTTTAAAGAACGGGCTTGGAAAAGAAACACTCTAGGTCGTTTGATTAGTGACAAACCTAGTAGTTCTTCTTGCGAAGGCGGGGAACTCGAAGACTCTTCTTTTGAGAGCCCGTTTTGGAAACTTCAGTTTTGAAAATCTATCTCTTAGCGAGGAAAGTACCCCTAGTACTTGATCGTGCCAACGATGGCAACTTTGAAAGATTACATGTTCCCAACCAGGACCAACCGAAGCCGTGCATTAAATTGCCGGCCAATATGGCTAACTTTCGAGATAAAAGCTAGTATCCTTCAGATGATCCCTATATTCTTAGGAAAAGAGGATGAGAACCCTTATTTTCATATTAGGGACTTTGAGGAAATTTGTGGGACGAGTTAGAATAAAAGACCTTCTTGATGAAGTTTTGAAACTTAAGATGTTCCCATTTTCCTTAAAAGATAAAGCCAAGACCTGGCTAAACAACTTACCATCTGGATCCATTGAAACATGGCGGGAACTTATTGCTACTTTCTATATGAAATTCTACCCTAAGCATAAAGCTGCAAATTTGTTAGGCGAGAAAATTAGTGCTAGTGTGCAACAAGAGGGAGAGTTTCTTTATAGGTTTTTAGAGAGATTCAATGATCTCCTATCTCAGTGTCCTCACCATGGATTTGATAAGATGAAACTTGTAGGGATTATTTATGATGGTTTAGACTATTCGACCAAAGCCATGGTCGAGTCTATGTGTCTTGGTGAGTTTACTAATAAAAGTCTTGAGGATGCCTTTACCTTCTTAGGAGTTGTTCTTTGAGAAATCCCAACGGTGGGAGTCTTGTGTTGAACCCCCTAAAAGACTCTTGGTCAATAGAAGTGGCACCAATGTGGTAGATACAAGCTTCGGGTCGATGCTAAGTTTGCTTGCTTTATCTAGAAGGTTAGAAGCTTTGGAAATGGGTCGAGTCTAAAAATAGGTCCCTTGGCGAACCTAATAGAACCTCTCAAGTATCTAGTTGTGGAATAGAGCCCGATAACTCATTTTGGGAAGGTCGGGTTAGTGAAGAGCAAGCTCATGCTTGTCTATAACAATGCTAGGTTTGAGAACCGTCGGAAGTATGACCCATACTCGAGACCTACAATCCTGGTTGGAGAAACCATCCTAATTTCTCTTGGTCTAAGGGCGAGAATCAAGGCAGGTCTAGTAATTCTCAGCCTCCCCAGGTTTTGGTTATAATAAGAATTCTTCAGGTCAAACCCAGTTTCAGAACCCTTCTGAGAATAGAATGACTAGCTTAGAGGAATCTTTTAGTATACTAAAAAAGAGCCAGGATATGTTAGCACAGAGCCAGGAAATGTTAGTAAAGAGCCAGGGTAATTTTCAAGAGGAAACCAAGCGAGAATTTTAAGAATAATTCCCAGTCTCTTGCTAAACTAGAACTTCAAGTCGACCAAATTGCTAAGTTCCTTAGTGAGAGAGAAGATGGAAGGTTCCCTAGTCATACTAATCCTAACCCTAAAGGAGAGAAATCGTACAATCATGTGAATTCTATTACAACCCTTAGGAGTGGGAAGAAAGTTGACAATAAGGTCGCCATGCACGATAGTGAACATCTTGTAGTTCACCCTTCGAGCCGAAAACGAGGAGGCTGATAGAGTCTCTAAAGAGACCAATGAGGGTCATATTGAACCGAGGCTTTGTTCCCAGAGCCCGTTCCCAGTTTGCTAGTTCCAACTAAGAGGGAATCGAACTTTAATGATATATTGGAGGTTTTTAAGCGAGGTTACTATCAACCTCCCATTGTTGGATGCGATTAAGCGATTCCCGCTTATTCCAAGTTTCTTAAATACTTGTGTACACGAAAGCGTAAGCTTAGTGTTCAAAGAAAGCCTTCTAGCTAGTCATGTGAGTTCCATTATTGAGAATACCACTACTCCTAAGTATAAGGACCCAGGGTCCCCTACCATTTCTTGCACAATAGGTAAATACCGTGTTGAGAAAGCTTTGCTTGACTTAGGAGTAGTGTGAACTTACTTCCATACCATGTGTACCTTAAGCTAGGACTTGGTGAGATGAAACCTACCCAGATGACTCTTGGTTAGGCTGATAGGTCCGTTAAGATTCCTCGGGGTGTGATCGAGGATGTTCTCATAGAGGTCGACAAGTTTATTTATCCGGTGGATTTTGTTATCCTAGATACCCTTTGTCACGACCCAGAGAACCAGATAGGTAATTTTAGGTCGCCCGTTTTTAGCTACATCCAATGCGATCATTAAGCTATCGAACTGGTATTATGAACTTGTCTTTTGGTAATATGACTATTGAGCTGAACGTCTTTCATATTAGTAAGCTACCTCTGAACTCGATGACTCAAGCATAGAAGAGGTGAACATGATAGGAACATTAGTCGAGGAGTCATTACCAAACACTTTGTTAGAAGATCCTTTGGAGAAATTCCTAGCTCACTTTGGGATTGATTTTGATGATGATGATGTGATTAATGAGGTGAATTCCTTGTTAGATTCAACCCCTTTGATAGACACTAGTAATGGTGGAAACCCAAGTTCGAACCTCTACCCGTTTCTAAGTCTACCCTAGCTCCTTCGTTAGAAGAGCCTCTAAGTTGGACCTAAAACCATTGCCGAGATACCTAAAAGTATGTGTTTCTAGGACCATACGAAACTTTACACTGTGATTATTGCTTCCAACTTGGATAGTGATCGGGAAAGTAGGCTAGTAAACCGTCCTTCAAAACAACAAGGAAGCTTTAGGGTGGACCATAGCGGACATTAAGGGTATAAGTCCTACTTTGTTTGTATGCATCATATCTATTTAGAGGAAGATACCAAACCTTCTAGGGAGATGCAACGTTGACTAAACCCCAATATGAAAGAAGTAGTTGAACCGAGATCCTTAAGGCTGTTAGATGCGGGGCATTATCTACCCCATTTCGGACGAGTAAGTGGGTCGGCCCCGTTCGGGTTGTTCCCAAGAAATCCGGTATTCTTGTAGTCCGAGAATGATAACAATGAGTTAATCCCTACCCGAGTGACCACGGGTTGGCGTGTTTGTATTGACTATAGGAAATTGAACAAGGTCACTAGGAAGGACCACTTTCCCCTTCCC
Source organism: Papaver armeniacum (assembly GCA_023531295.1). Lineage (NCBI taxonomy): Eukaryota > Viridiplantae > Streptophyta > Magnoliopsida > Ranunculales > Papaveraceae > Papaver > Papaver armeniacum. Next base: position 71,572 of record JAJJWW010013225.1, read on the forward strand.
TTCATCGACCCCGGATGCTAGAGAGATTAATTTGGACATAGTTATTCTTGCTTTTTAGATGGCTACTCGGCTATAATCGGATCGTTATTGCCCCGGAAGACCAGGAGAAAACCACTTTTACTTGTCCCTTTGGTACCTTTGCGTATAGACGCATGCCTTTCGGGCTATGTAACGCCCTGCGACTTTTCGACGTTGCATGATGAGCATATTTTCGGATATGGTAGAGCGGTTCTTGGAGGTCTTTATGGATGATTTTCGGTGTTTGGTTCGTCTTTCGATGAATGCTTGCATCATTTGTCATTAGTGTTGACTAGATGTAAGGAAAAGAATCTAGTGCTTAATTGGGAGAAATGTCATTTCATGGTTCAATCAGGAATTGTTTTAGGGCATATCGTATCTTCTAAGAGTATAGAGGTAGATAAAGCCAAAGTTGACCTTATCAAGACTTTACAGGTCCCAAAAATCGTAAAAGATATTAGGTCATTCTTAGGGCATGCTAGTTTTTATCGTCGATTCATTAAGGATTTTAGCTTGATTTCTAGACCTCTTTGCAATTTGCTTGCAAAAGATGTTAATTTTGTCTTTGATGATGCTTGTTTAGAGGCTTTTGAGAAGCTTAAGACTTTAGTCACTACCGCACCCATAGTCCAGGCACCTAACTGGAACCTACCCTTTGAGATCATGTGCGATGCTTGATTATGCTATTGGTGTTGTGCTAGGTCAGCGAGAAAACAAATTACTTCATGTGATTTACTATGCTAGCAAAACTCGAATGATGCACGGTTGAACTATACTACTACGGAGAAGGAGCCGTTAGCCATTGTGTTTGCCTTAGACAAGTTTAGACCCTATCTCTTAGGTTCTAAGATCGTAATCTATCTTGATCATCTTTGCTTTGAAATACCTTTTGTCTAAGAAGGATACCAAACCTAGATTGATTAGATGGATCCTTTTATTACAAGAATTTTGTCCAGGACATTAGAGACAAAAAGGGTGCGAGAAAATTTAGTAGCGAGACCACTTGTCTAGGCTAGTTGTTAGTTCCCCTGATGATTCCCTTCATATAAGGGATAGCTTTCCTGATGAACAATTGTTCTCTGTTTCCCAATCACCTTGGTATGCAAATATAGTGAATTATATTATTCTTGGTCGAATGCCCCAACATTGGGGTAAACAAGATCGTTCTAGGTTTTTAGCGAGGTTAAGCACTTCTTTTGGGATGATCCTTATTTATTTAAGTATTGTCCATACCAGATTATTAGGAGATGTATACCTGAGAGTGACCAGTCCAGTATTATTTCCTTTTGTCATGATCATGCTTGTGGGGGTCACTTTAGTGCTAAGAAGACTGCTTCTAAGATATTGCAGTGTGGATTTCTATGGCCTTCGTTGTTTAAAGACTCCCACAGTTACTGTGTTACTTGTGAACGTTGCCAGAAATTAGGAACCATTTCCCGTAGGAACATGATGCCCTTGAACCCTATTTTAATCGTAGAGGTCTTTGATGTGTGGGGCATTGACTTTATGGGTCCGTTTCCCAATTATTTTGGTAACCTATACATCCTTGTCGCCGTAGACTATGTCTCTAAGTGGATTGAGGCGGTTGCGTGTAAAACCAATGACCATAGGGTTGTGATTGAGTTCTTGAAAAATAATATACTTACACGTTTTGGTACACCGCGAGCTATAATTAGTGATGGAGGGTCGCACTTTTGTAATGGACCTTTTAAGCTTTTGATGAAGAAATATGGTATTACACATAAGGTAGCCACCCGTATCATCCATGAGACTAGTGGTCGAGTAGAGGTTTCTAATAGGGAGATGAAACGTATATTAGAGAAAACAGTTAATCCTAATCGGAAAGACTGGTCGTCTAGGCTTACTGATGCCTTATGGGCTTACCGTACTGTTTTTAAAACCCCTATCGGAATGTCGCCTTATCGGCTTGTTTATGGCAAGGAATGTCATTTACCTGTTGAGTTAGAACATAGAGCTTATTGGGCTGTTAAGCGGCTAAATTTTTCACTTGACAAGGCGAGAGCCCATAGGAAACTCCAGCTCAATGAGTTGGACGAGATTCGTATAGATGCTTACGATAGTGCGAAGGAGTATAAGAACAAAATAAAACTTGTGCATGATAGAAATATTTTACGGAAGTCATTTTCTCCAGTCAAAAGTTCTTCCGTATGATACCCGCTTGCATCTTTTTCCCGGGAAGTTACGTTCTCGGTGGACGGGTCCTTTTATTGTTCGCAATGTATTTCCTCATGGAGCTGTTGAGATCGAGACACCGGATGGTAGTAGTTCTTCGAAGGTTAACGGTCAGAGATTGAAACCCTTTTTAGAACCCTTTCCTACAGGTGATGTTGAGGAGGTCCCTCTGGAGGACCCTGTTTACCCTTGATTGACCATCGAGGCGATTGTATGTTGTATATTAGTTTTTGATTTCTCTCTTCACCCAGGTACTATCTTTCCAACTTATCCTCGTGTTATTTTTGGTACTGCTCTTTCACTAGAAACATTGAGGACAATGCTAGATTTAAGTTTGGGGGTGGGGAAGAACTTTTTAGTTGCACTTTTGAAACTTCTAGCGTCACTTGGTATCCAGGTTAGCTAAGTTTACATCTATTTCTCACCGAAAAGATAGAAATTGGAATGCTAGGGATAACAACCTATTGAGACATTAGAGAAAAAGACATTGAGATCCTTGAAATTCAGGAGAGAACTTGTTCCTTTAGAGGGTAGCCGTGATGGACCTAACCATCCATGATGGAAAGGCGAGTAGGTCAGGAAATGCCAGAAAGACAAAGCAACCTAACAATGTAGTCTTAGTTATTGGATTACAACTCTCTCTCAGTAGAAACTTATCATCATCAACAAACGGAGCGACATCAAAATCTATAAAGAAAGTGGAAGACGTTTAAGGTTTAGAAGCAACAATAGAAAATCAGAATTCAAAATCAAGGGTTACAAGAAGTTATAAGAGCAAGAAAAATCAAATGATATAAGTTATTGAAGTTCATGATACTAAGACATTACAAGTTGCGAAGATCCAAGTTTTAAATTCCTTCTGTGATGGCCATGTAAATTTTTGTTTCCAACAAAAAAAATAAAAAAAAATAAAAAAAAATATCATTACATTCTTTTTGTTCTATAATTAGTTTTTGTTCAATAAGGCCATAGGGAAGTAGAAATTTTTATGTCAAGCAAGAAATCAAAGAGAAGAGTTAATTGTCAAGGTTCTACGAGGTTCAAGAGTTTATCATCAACAGTTGAAGACCAAAGAAGACGTTGTTTCTACTGAGCACTATGAGAAAGTCGAAGAAAGATACATTTGGTTGCTTTGTTAGTCCGCTTTCAATCTGGCACAAGATCTTTCTAGCACTGGTTTAACTCATCACACGTAATTAGTCCAGTGTGTAGAAGAGATGTCCCTCTCATCGTTCTCTCTCTCTAATCTTAGTCTAGTTGTAAATCGGCGGACGCATCTTACAATGTTTATCTAGCTGTGTAGCGGATATCTCTTTATCTAGCAAAGTGTTGCGGATGTGTCTCCCATTTTCTTGATCAGCTTTAGAGCCGACACCATTAATTTCTCTCGGCATTCTAGTCACTTGGAGATAGGTTGAGAATTTGTATGTCCTCATAGCTCTTTGGATACTTGTGACCAATTAGAAGTACGGAGTTTTGTGGGTACACCTGCAGTAAACCCTCAGGAGACAACACTCGCCACTAGGGCCACCTAGGGGTTCAAATGATTTTTATTTTCTAGAATAAATTTGCTCGAGGACTAGCAAATAATAAGTTTGGGGGTATTTGATAGACACATTTTTGTGTCTAATTGTCCTCAGTGTTGGTATTGTTGGAACTCGATTTTTGTACTAATATTGTGTTTATATGTATTTTTAGGTATTTTTGGAAATAAATATTTTTTGGAAAATTCGGCTCGAAAAGTTGCTCGGAGCACCCCCTGAGGACAAGTGTTATTCGAACTCTCTTCTTTGGATAAGGGGTAACCAAATTGCTAAGGGGCACCCCAAGGAGGCACTGCTATTCGCACCCATTTTGGATAAGGGGTGGTCATCATCTTCATTCAAAAATTTCGGTTTTAAGGAAATGTTTGTTCTTCACTGGCAGATTTTGGTCGGATTTTTGGACGAGTTAGAAGGAGACTCAATTTAGAGATTGCTTGGGATAACCTTTTATAGCCTAAAGAGGGTTGGTATGGGTCGATTAGTGACCTAAATTTGGCTAGATAACCCGCTAGGAGAAGCGGAGAGAGCACGGGTTTGCATGGTTTTTTTGTGATTTTGAGATGTGCCTTTGCTCGTGTGTTTGAAAGTGTGTGGGTTGTTTGAGCAGTGTAGAAGGTAAATAAGGAGAAAATACATTGCTACAAACGCGTGAAGAGCTAAAAAGGGAAGAAAATAATAAATATTTTTTTCATCAGGAAGTAATGGGAAGATTCTTGGATTAATGATGAGTTATTCTTGCTCCAAAAAGGCTATAAATAGGTCTTTGGGAGGTCATAGAACGGATACAGAGAGATTGGGAGGTTTTAGAACGCGAGAAGAGCAAGAAAATCAAAGTTCCAGGGACGGCCATTTTCTGCTGCTGCATCTATGAAGAACACGAAGAACGGACCACCAGAGGCAGTCGTTCTTCTACTGATATGAGACACTTAACGTGCGTCGTAATACGGAGGGGAGCGAGACTTAAAATCCATGTGATTTCAACCCTTCCTTGTATGATGTTTGCAACATCTATAATCGTTGCAAACCCGATTTTCATCTTATTCTCCTTTGTTCATCATTTGTAAACCATTTTTGAGCAATAATAATGAATTTTGAGCGTGTTTCCAACATGATGAGTGGCTAATTCTCCCACAACCAAGGCAATGAGGAAGCTATTTACGCATGAATAAGCGGTAACCATTTTATTTTCTCTAATTTATAATTTATAATTCACTCAATCACTGCTTTTGCGGAGTTTTAAATTGTTCGCAAAATTCTTTTCATTAGTTGTGATTCAATTAGATAGGTTATGCTTTGTATTAAGATAATCTATGCTTAGGGATACAATTAATTTTTGAGAATTTGTCTGATTATTTGTGAATTAAGAAACAAGGGATTTAAAAGATAATTAGAGTTTTGGGTCATTTACCGTATTTCATTCATGTGTTATAGTGGAATCAGTGTCTTGGTTATTCTCTCATATCTTGAAACAATTTTGTGTTAATTTTTCTCTATTATTAATTTTTATAAGTCTAAAATCTTTTGCTTTCACAAGTCTCAACGAACCTTATTACTACAACATTATTGAGTCACATCATGGCCGTTAGGAAGAAAACAGAGGGAATTTGAACCAAGAAGTATTGAATGAACTGCGAGACATGAGGACGCCGATAAACAATTCGCGAAGAGGCGGCAGAGTGCAGCTGGCAGAGGCAATCGAAGAGGCCGATAAATCTCCATTTACCTACGCGATAATGTATGCGGATATCCCTAAGAAGTGTGTGCTGCCAACGCTCCCAAGCATATTCAGTGGATCCGAAAGTGTCGTACAACACTTGAAGCAATATACTCTTTCGTTGATGCAATGGGGACGAAACGATGCAGTACTTTGTCGATACTTCCCCGCGAGCTTAGCCGGGGAAGCATTGGATTGGTTTGATGGGTTACCAGAAAGGTCGATTTCGTCATTCAAAGACTTGCAGAGAATATTATTGACCACTTATATAACTAACAACATGCTAAGGCCGGGGAACGAGACTCTATTTAACTTACGAAGGAGACCTTGAACGCCTGCAAGGATTGGTAACGAGGTGGAGAACAGTATGCAGCGAGCTTGCAGGGAGAGTCGATGAGAAAAACTTCATCCTAGCTTTTGTAAACGCGTTGATCCCGACTGACCTGCTGTACACTAAAATATTTATCATCCAAAATTCTTTGACGATGAATGAATTAAGAGAGTATCAAGAGGAGTACATAGCGTTGGAAGAAAATCAAAGGCAAGTTAGCGAAGTAGCACCAATTTCAATGAAGGAAAGGAATTCAACATTATTACCAAGAGCAGTGCACGTCATGGAGAATGAACCCAAGTATGAAAGAGGAGAGCCTTCAAACCCAGTCACGGCGAAGCTTGTGGCCGTTTAAAGTGGAGATCAAGAATGGATCGATCAATAAAGATACGAAGAGTCAAGACGAAGGAATTATGAGCCACGAAGTTACAACTTGGGGTATCAACAAAGAAACAATCAAGGTCCCAGATTTGGATAACAGAGGACAAATGAACCACCTTTTGAAGACGTGAAGCTCCCTAGACTTAACACGACTGTGGAAAAAGTGTGGGAGGCAATAGTATTAACCGAAGAGATCCCGCCACCACCAAATTTGGGAAGAGAGCCACCTCCGGGGGCAAGGAGTCACGAATTTTGCAGGTATCATCGCTTTCATGGACATCATACAAATGACTGTCGGAATATCCGACGAATTATACTTCGTCTGATAGAGCAAGGAAAACTCACACACTTCTGAGAGCTATGTAACGCCACCACCACCTCGCGAAAATCAGCAAACATACCGAATTGAGATAGATCGGGAAGCACAAAGGCCGAATTACAATACGATAATACATGCAGTGAAGACCATCCAGAATTTCCATGACAATATACTCAAGAGAGTGCATAAGAGAGACTTTGAAGGAAACGAGATATTCAACGTCACGATGAAGGAACCATTAGAGGAATGACAGAAAAGAGAAATAACATTCTCGGCGAGGAGGGCCTAAGGAAGGAGGAAATTCACATACGAATCCTTTGGTTGTAACCCTGAATTTTGGGAAATACTCCAAGTGGAGATAAGATCAAACCGAGAAAAGAAAAATTTGGGCGATTGACAGAATCCTGGTGGACACGGGGAGCTCGGTTGACATACTCTTTTGTTTGTATTTAGAACAATGGGATATAAATACTCGGATCTCGTACCATCGACATACAACATATACGGGTTTAACGGGGTCGCATCTAAGCCAAAGGGGAGCTAGTTGTAAACATTTTCATCAAGCGGCGGAAACAAAAGTCACGATCTGCGTGATAGACATAGACTCACCTTACAATGCTCTCATAGGAAGACCATGGATACATGGGATAAAAAGAATTGCATCTACGTATCATCAAGCCATACAGTTTCCTACGCCAAGTGGAATTGGCGAGATAAGGTGAGATATCAAGGACACTCAAGATTGTATTAAAAAGGATGTCCATAACTATAAAGAGAAATTAAGAAATAAAATAGAACAGAATAAGAAGGCATGCAAGGAAAGAAGAGCCGAGAAACTGATGGTATTCACAATTGAGATAAGGAAGGAGCCGATTGCAACCCAGAAAGACGAAGAAGAGGCAGAAAAAACAGTGATTAATGATGAAAAAGAACGCGAGATGACTCCGGAAAAGGGGGGCCAAGATGAAAAAAAACAAAATGGAAAGGAGAAGAAGGGAAAAGCATATGAAGGAAGCGAAATAGTGAAGAATGAGAAAGAAACCCCTGTAGTCAAGGAAAAACGAACTCCGTGAGGAGGGGAAAAAAACTAACACCTCAAGGCACAAAAAGGTATTGATATAAGAGGCTGAGGGAAATGCTGAACTGACTGATTATCTAGATGAGGAGAAAAAGACTTGCGAAGAAGAAGAGATGGAACAATTAAAGAAGGAAATTTTTTAAAGAAAGGCGAAAGAAAGAAGACTTGGTAAGGGAGCGCATAAGATTGGAAAGGCAAAACGAGAAGCTTGTAGTTAAGAATAATAATTTAAAGAGAAAACAAGCAAAGAGCAGTGCACGAAGAGAAAAACATGCTCCAGAAAGGGCATTAGCGGCTGAAGGACATCGTGAATACCATTGAGAAGTCAAGAGGCGATGAAAACAATATGAATGGGAAAACCTGAAGAGAGCCATAGAGAATGCGAAGGGAATCCGAGAAAAGGAGTATCTTGCGAAGAAATCGATGATGACTAGTGTGAAAAGAAACAGTTCCCGGCGACAGATAATGATAAGCGGCATCCTAGTGAGAAGAATGTGGTTGGATTGCAGGCAAAATGATGAACAAGTGTGAACCATGCAAACCTAAAATAGCAGCACTGTTTTCGTTGAAGCAAAAGGAAAACGAATTTTTGCGAAGTCTCGTGGCGAGGTGGGGTACGATTTGTAGAGAACTAGAAGGAAGGATTTCGGAGGAAGATTTAGTACGCTCGTTCATATATGTCTTTGTCAGCTAGACAACCATTATTCGCAACATTGTTCAAAGTCGGGAGCGAAGTGAAGATGAAAGAAGCGAAAAGATATCAATCTGAGCACATTCGCAAGGAACAAGAGCACTGATAGTCAAGGGAATGACGGAAAAGCAAGATGAATGTACTTGTTTTAAGCCATCAATTGATGATGTATCAAATTTTCAAAAGGATGGCAATGAAATTTTGATGAATTTTGATGAATCGTATTATGAATATGAATTTTCAAATTTACAAAATAACCAAAGAGAAATAAAACCTCACATTAGGAGAAAATAAAATTCATAAAATAAGCAAAGTTTATAGGGAAACTTAAGACCTTCGCTTAGGAAGGCTGAGAATCCACGACATGCACGCTAGTTCGCATGAAAGTGCAAGAGGCAAGACCTAAGGCATATAGTGAACACCTCTCAGACAGAAAGCTAGGGGTAATGATAAGACCTATCCGCCGAGGTCCCTTCTTATGATGGCCTTCGGTAAAGGGTGCGAAATATGACCAAGGTTTTGACGTATTCGGTTGTTTGTGGATGCAGGATGTTCGGAGCGTTGCATCGACCATGTACGTATGGCAAGTCTTGGCTACGATGCACTCGATCCCAAAGAAACCTCACTTAGGGTGTGACTTCGCAACCCCGAGCCATATCGGCGAGGGTGATAAGAGGTCACGAAAACAACTGAATCTCGTAATAAATGGATGGGAGGAGACCAACATGCATATTAGGGTTAACCTCCTTAAAGGGGCAATCAGGGGGAATATAAAGGGATGGCACCTTCCAGATTAGGGAGCTGTGTGACCAAAAAAGACGGCAATGTCATGGGACTAACATTCATGGGAATGAATATACATCGCATTGTTGCGAGATGGGGACAGAACGATTGGTAAGGCGAGGTTGATGGATTATTATTTGAAAGAATAATAAGCGCCTGAGACTTCGTCGAATTAAAATCCTTCAAAAAGGATGAGGCAAAATAAGACCTTAAATAGGAGGCAAACTAAGACCTTGTATAAAGAAAATACAACGAGATGTTTCATGAATTCCAAAAGAAAAGAAGGAAAGGGAAACATTTAGCGAGATTCGAAGCTTGTGAAGCCTCAATAAAATAATTGGGGCAAGGATAACAAACTGAAGGTTTAGCTAGCGTACCTCGTCTTGGTCGGCTAAGGCTCAATAAGAACAAGAGGCAAGTATATACTTTTATATTTTATGTTCTTCTTAAGCATATCCTCGCAATACTTTGCACTCTACCAAAATAAAACACCCCGTAGAGAAAAGCAAAGGCAAGGGGAAAAGGCAAGAAGGATGAAGATGGAAAAGCATGGGAGAAAGTTAAAAGGAAGCACGGCGAGATGCTTCGTGAATCTCATAAGAAGGGAAAGATTTAGCAAGGTTAAGGGCTTGAAGAAGCATCACTGAGAGGTATCAATCAACTCTGTGCCCAACCTCGGAAATACCCAAAAGAGTAAGAGGCAAGTATATACTTTTAAAATTTTGTTACTTTTTTTTAAGTATTCCCTCAATAAGTATATACTTGGTAAAGATACTTGGCAAAGAAGAAAATTATAATCATAATATTGAAGCAATACCCAATTAAGGTATTTCCCAAAGAAGTTAAAATGTTTTGCCCCCCAAGCTTGGGAGCGACCAGAATAGACAGATAAATTGTTTCAAAAACAGTAAAGTATAGAATTAAAACGCGAAGAAAGAAAACTAAGACTGTTGCTGAGAAGCGGCGCCGTCAGTAATGGTTGTCTCAGGAATTCCATCACCCGCATCACCAGGACCAGTATCAGTGCCAGCAGGGGAACCCTTGGACTCTCCCTCATTGATCCTCACTTCGTCAATCTTCTGCTCCTCGCCCTCTTCAGATAACTTCTCTTCCTCACCCGAAAGGACATCATCATCCTTTGGTTGCTCATCATCGGAGAACACCTCCAGAGGAAAGGAAGGATGAACAAGACCCACACTTGTCGCAAAAATTCTTTGAAAAGAAACCGGGTGGTCTGAGTATTCTTGCGAGCTAACTTCGCTACCTTCTTGGAAGTTTCAATCATCTCGTCCATGTCATCGTTCAAATCGTTGATCTCGTTCTTGAGGAAAGAAACCTCTGTGTGAAACTCATCCCTTTCACGGGTAAGGCGAAGAACTTGATTCTTATGGCGCTCTTTGGATTCTACAAAAACCAAATAAGACATGGTCAGAAGCTGGAAATTTGATATAATCAGTAGTATCTCGCACTGCACCTAAGGCTACCTTCCAACTGCAAGATAGTAGAATTCAAGGTCTCTTGGATGTCGGTATGCAAATAGTCCAGACTGGAGATCATGAGATCTGATTCTTCTAGTTGGGCACATAACTCATGATATGCATTATCCCGGTCTTTACCATGACCAGAATTTGAAGTATCTTCACCAGATTGAATGAGAATAACACCCTTATTTTTGCGGGGATCCGCAGACTTGACTTGAGAGGAAGATTTGACGGGTTTTGGGCGAGACGAGCAATCTAGCTGAGTTTGAAGGAGTTCCACTTTCTTCTTCAGACAGTCAATCTCATCATTTAAACCATCTACTTTATTACGAGATCTGCGAAGAGCAACCAAAAACGTGTTTTTACTATTAATCACGCGCTCATAATCTTCCTCCAGTCTCTTATAGGCAGCGTTTGCCAAGGAATGAAGGTGTATCGAAGTAGTAAGGGAGTTGCCAACTCGCTGACGTTCTGACTTAAGACGCTCATTATCATCATGGAGATGGAGGTTCAGTTCCTCATTACGGGAACAATCGATAGACAGACGCTCCACTTGCAAAAAAAAGGGTCCCGACTTTCTCATTCAAGATCAGATTCTCGGACACACACTAGTGGAAAACAGAAGTTCCGCGACCGTCAGGACAAGTCATATATACGAGTTATACGACAATTTCTAACCGTCTCTGTTGGGGTCTACGATAAAGCGTAGATGTTTTGTACGACCATTAGCGTGGGTCTCAAAATAACGCCCGATTTTAAAGCGTAACGAGGTGAGACCCTTAGCCGTGGGTCTCGATTTAAATTATAATATAAAAAAAAATATAGATTGATTTTTGAAATGCGAATGGCTAAATGCGAAATAATCATTGCATCAAATGAAACTCAAATTTAAGTCAAATGAAACTTAAATTCAATTCAAGTCGAATCAAATGAAATTCAAACTAAAGTCAAATTACACCCAAACTCAAAACTGAAATGAAACTTCAAATTTAAACTTAAAGCGAAATTCATTCATTTTATCCATTAGGTTTAAAATTACACAACAAAGGATGAAAGTCGAGTTACGAACAACAAAATGATGAACTAATAGACATTTGATTAAACAACAAATTGGATATCTCAAGCTTCTGCCCATAAAACTAGCCATTTCATTGTTTAAAGATACTCGTATACAAAGAAATACACCTGTAAGATAAGCCAATAACCAAAATGCAATGCAGTATCAATTTTTAAAAAGTAAGACTGGTGGGAAGTTATGTGAATGGTTTAAAAGCATGAACTTTATATACTACAGAGCAAAGCATTATACCCGATCTTTTTATGCATGACGAGCTATCTTGGCTGCTAATTGACTTTCTTCGATGAGGCTGCCTCGAAACCATAGATCGACGTGCTACTTTCTCTACTTGCTTCAAATTTAAACCACCTAAAACGAAACAACAATGATAGCGAGTGGAAGTCCATATTCCATGTCATAAACACACACAAGGAAAACCACCGGGCACCAACACCAACAAAGCAGAGGAAAAGGCACAGCGACTCTCTGGCAAACTGCATTAGCTTTGTGTACAACAAACCTACAGGTACTTATTACTTAAAATTGCTGACATGGATTCATGTACGATGTATCTCATTGCTAACTCATTAAAGACTAAACTACGATGAGTAAAAATGGAGATTACAAGTGGTCCATTTCTATCAACGAGTAAGAAATGGAGACCTACAATTACATCGAGATGTTGTTCATATAATGAAACCAACATGATTCGAGTATGGGAGTATTTAGGTGCCATATCTTATGATGAAGATAATCAAACAACTTACAAAAATTAAAATCTAGTGACCCAAATTGAACATGCCCACTGAAATATTCTACAAGGTATGAATACTTCCAAATTAACAGTTTTCAATACAATGCAATATGTTGGTATATAAAAAAATGCCCATGAACTTACACTAACAAATGCAAGTATTTCAGACATACTAAAAGAGCTCTCCCCATCGTTTATCAATCCCACATTTTCTATATTATTTCTTATAAATCAAAAGGAGGGTTAACAGTACATAACCATGAACCTTGAAGGGTATGTCTTGGACTGAGATGATGATTTTGGAGCCACGAAGATACAAATATTCCATTAAAACCAAAATCCAAATAAGCATCAAATATTAATATATCAATTTACAAGAAAGGGACTGTTGATTCTTACAAAGGCACCACCAAGCTTGTCAAGCATACACTGCTTAAGCGCATTGATCCTCTTCAAATGCTTCTTCAACCCTCTTGCTGTTTCCATACCAAAATAAGTACACATGAAAAAAATAAAGGATAAATTTTTTTACATATATATGTAACATATTCAACAATGAACAATAGACATGGGAAAAATAACATCTACTACTACGGACTATATATCAATCGGTTAAACTATCTCCTCCTTTTCAATTACCCAAGTTTGAAACACGAGTCACGAGATTTCTAGTGTGACATGATACATCACTTTAAGATTTCTAGTCTTTGACAATTAGTACCAGCATTGTGCATCCCACTATAACTAAAATCCCTACCAGGGATCTTGTCCACACCTGCAATACCAAACAAGGAGCATTCATAAGAGAACAATGTGCACATCAGCATAACAAACTAAGTTTATTTATCACTTTAAGAGAAATGTCTCAAGGTAAGGTAAGGAATAACAACTTCTCCAAACCTTCATAGACAAACAGAGCCATTTGATCGGGTTAGCGACAATTGTCTCTTCCTTGTTTGGGAGGTGAAGTCTGCAATACAAATAATTAGATTCCACATCATGAAACAGCAAGCCCTTAAGCTGGGTCCACCCAATTATGTTTAAAGACTAAATTCCATTAATGGGTAGAGATATCCCTGGCAAAGAAAACCAAACAAAGATTTTAACAAAACTCTATTTTTTAAAATAATATAAACTAACCATTAAGCTTATCAATAGCTTCCTGAGCTTCATATGAATATTTATATCGGAAGAAGGAAATGAACACGAATTTCCAGTCCTAATTCAATATGATACCATCCAATTCCAATATTTTTTAGTGCTTAAAAAGACTAGCAAACAAATCTTGAGGCCCATGAGTCTAGTTAATCATCTCTTTGGGATATGAGATTGTAATGATTAAAGGGAGAGCAAATAAAATCCAATCAAATAACTGAACTTACCCATTCAAGGACTCTCGGGGTATTCCTCTATAATTTTAGTTCTTTCCCTGTTTCATATTTGACTTAATCACGTCCAGTACTAGCCCCATACTACAACAAGTCGCCTCCACCAATCGATTACCAGCACCGGTACTACTACAAATCACCACCACCACCACCAACTTTAGTATACCTATTCTAGATACAACAAATCACTAGCACCAGCATTTCCATTACCTCTAAAGAACAATCAAAAATAATTCAAAAAACACCATCTCCATTACCTTTCATGAGTTGGCAAATACTTGGCCCCCCAAATTCCGATTCACTGGTCACCATATCCAAAGTTGTCCTAGTTCCCAAAAAAATTAAGTTCAACTTGGTAAATATCAATTAAACTGGTTAGCTATGGAGCCCCTTTAACTTTCCACCGATGAGTTAATTTTTCTCTACTTGCGAGTTGCTTCTTTGGTAAACCCAATTACTCAAACATTCCACCTTGCACGAGTTATCATTCCATTATCATGCATAGGTACGTAATCCTAATTACACCAACCAACAAAACAATGTAATTAGGTTTGGCTCTAACCAAACTAGTTTTTATCACAAAAACAAAGAAAAAGAAAGTAAAAAAAAAAACCTTGAGTTTGAGCATTAAATCATGGGCATTAGGAGCTGATACGATGATGCTACGTTGAGATGGTTTAATGAAGCCGTCGTCCACGGCCTTATCCAATAAATGTGAGTAGGTAATTGTAGTAGCCATCAACGTTTAGCAATCCCACCTGCAAGTGGATATATTGATTAAATGGAATTAAGTGTTGCCTGTTGGTACTTGGTACGGTATTTACGAAAGAATGAAAGAGTACTACAACTCTGTTGCCTATTCTCTTGCTCCAATGGGTAAAATCTGTAAAGACTTCAATGTTTAAAGGTCATCGACTCATCTTCTTGTTTGGTTTCCATGACCATCAAGGTTGACTTCATGGGGAGTTTACTTAAGAAAAAAAAAGGAAAAAAGAATGCACGAGTTCGAAAAATGACATCTCAATGACGAAGCTAGATTTTTTTAGATAGAATTACTCACGGGTTTATCATGTATACCAAAGTGCGACCGAGGCGATAACCTCGATTAACTCTTCTAAGGTTCCATACCCACATATTAAGTAAAACATAAAGTCGATTTGATAATAATTTTATTACTTGTCAAATGTATAGTCAATCAAATAATAAGAACTTTGGTAGGGCAATGAAGCGATCGAGTGCCAGAGCCATTTGACTTTTCTTTGGTGCATATCTGCTACTTCCCTTGCTTCTCCAACTTTCTCCCCAATTATCTCGCTCATTATGGTATTTTACATGTCACTATGTAAGCAATTAATTCGATCAATGATCATCATTAACTTAAACATAACTAATTGTTTAAGTAAATTAGTAATTAGTAAATACCTCTTCGCACATTAGAGTCTTTGGAATAATCCTGCATCAAAATTTTGATAAGAAAAACTGAACTCAGAATCATACAAATCAAAATGGAGAAAAGGAATTTAAAAAACAAAAAAAGATTTAAACTCTCTTTCCATTACCCTAGGACATGTCCACCACCATGATGAACAGCTTGAGAAACCAAACCCATTAACCCATTACTTCCACCTCCATAAACAAGATCCAATTTCCTGGAAAAGAAAAATCAAATTAGTATTAAAGGAAAACTTTGATGACCACATTATTGAACAAATTATAGCAAAACACAAGCCAAGATATTCTAAAACTATATACAGAACTTCACCAATTTTAAAAAATTCTAAACCCAACATCAGAATCATTAAGAACACCCATATAAATAAGTTGAACAATAAAAACATTTGAACCCATAACTAACAATACCTCTACCATACATACATCATCGAAGCAGAAACCACAAATTTTATAAAAGAAAATCTGGATCTATTAACTTCATTAACAGAAAATTGAATCGAATCGAGTAAAAATGAGGGAAAATCATACCTGATGATTTTTAATCAATTTAAATCAAAATCTACATCTTGATTGGATTGAAGACTAGACTCCAATCAATCTAAATCTTCAAAGAATGGCTCAGATTCTCAAACCTTAGAAAAGCAACAAGCTGTAGCAGTAATCATTCATACGATTTTATTTAGATAAAGTTAGAGAAACCCAAGAAAAAAAAAAAAAAAAACATGGATTGAATAAGTTCCTGACAAATTTGAGATTCACAATTTGACCGATGAGTTGAGGATTTGAGTAAACCTTAGATTTTGTTTCAAGAGAAATCGGTAAACCTAAGATGTGGTTTCAAGAGAAATCGGTAAACCTTAGATTTACTGATTTTTCAATTTCCTTGGAGATATGGTAGAGATCGATGAGACCGAGAAAGGAAGAAAGAGAAACAAGAGAGGAAGAAAGAGGAAGTGAAATGAGAGAGAAAGAGATATTTATATTCTCGGTCAAATAATAAAAAATTATAATATATAAATCGATTTTCAGCGCTCTGCGTCGGCAGTAGATGTATGGCAAAATAGTAATTATTCAGAGACCGCTATCAGTGCTCTCGGAATTTTTCCATTATTTTATTATATCAGAGACCGCCATGTATGGTCAGCGGTCTAACTACCGTCAATGAGGGTCTCCGATGTGGGTCGGTAAACACCCATTTTCCACTAGTGACATAACAGTCATTCTGGGTCACGAGGTTCAGGTTCTCGGCGCGAATATCTTCCAGCGAGGCAGATGCATCGGAGTCACCAATTTGATGTTACATGCATCAAACTTGACGAAATACCAAATAATAAAATAACAGAAATAAAAATAATGGCAAGAAGATCCAAGGGGAGGGAACTTACTCTGGAGATTTTCTAACTTCTCGTCTTGCTTGCGAGAAAAATCTTTCTCATTTTTGAGCTCCTTCGTCAAAGCCTTGATTTGGGCCTCGTCCTTCTTAGCTTTCTCGCGAACAAGACTAATTTCCACGAGGCTGGCCATGTGACGATTGACCTCCTGCGAGTTGGAAAATCGAAACTCAGGGAATAAAATGTCATAACAGAAAGAAGGCATAACATAAAAAGCATAAAAGGCTCACCTGGTTCATTAAAGATGAATTTTGTTGGAGAGACAATTTCATGGAGGTGTTTAGCAGCGTAGATGATTCTTGAGAGAGAAAGTCATCCAAACTAAAGTCACCAAAGACTCTAAGGCACGAGACCTCGTGGCTGGGTCTTTGTGAACTTTGTCATAGATCTCCTGGAGAAACTTCTTGTCTGGGTTATAGAGAGGGTTAGACAGCATCGACGAAGCCGTCTGCTTCTTATTCTCGCTGGAAAAAGGATCCTCTGTGACTTTCTTGGGGAGATCAACCTTGGGATGAACAGGAGGGTCAGCAACTTTAGGAGAAGTAGTTGTGCGAAGCTGTAGAGATTGAGGCTTGGGAGGAGCAGAAGGACTTGTCAGTATGGCAGATTTCGAGACTGCAGTCAAAGCAAGCAGATCTAAGACCTTTCGTTGCCTCTTGGGTTCGCCAGAAGGAGCGGTACCAGTCTGCAAAACAAAAAGTTTAGCATGAAAGGTGGCCAAGTGGATGAAGCACGCGAAATTATAATTATGGCGAGATAAGGAAACCTGGGGAGCAGGAGTAGGATGATCACGCCTTTTCCACCCTTTTGTTGACCCAGATGTGGGCTTCTTAGCGAGGAGGGAATTATCCTATGAGGAGTAAAAGTTAGAATTAATGGTTATCTCAAAGAATATTGATAAGAGAAGTAAATACCTGACGGGGAGGTAGAGACTCGGAAGTAACGATTCTTTCCTTGCACGTCTTGAGAAGGACAGCGGCGGGCATCACAAGCTGATAGAAAAGGAGAACATGAGAGCTAATCAAATCCCAAAGCAAGATAGATCTTAGAGAATGAAGCCATACCTCGGCTGGAACAGACCATCGAAGCCTCCAAGGATCGCAACCGGCGAGATAGCAATATTTAGGGAGAGGGCCTTGGCAAGGAACTCCCATTTCGTCAAAACCCCAAACAAAATGGCCACCTACTACCAGAGGGAATGTCGCCCAATCGTCATCAGAAAGGCGAAGCTGGGAATCCACATCTATCAGAAGAGCTTTGGTCGGAGCCACGAGGTCTTTTCGTACAAGATCAATGCCCCACTCCTGGTGCTCTCTCGTGCCTGTGAATTCGGCAGAATAGTTGGCCACGAAAGAATCCACGTTGAAATCACGAGAATCGAATTCCTCTCCGCGGATGGAATCCGCGAAGTGTCATTACTTGAGCGAATCTTAAACTCGCTGGAAATGCGAATTGCATTACCAGAGAGCTGAAAAACACCACACTGCAACTTTCCCAGAATCTCGAGAAAGATGAGATTAGAAGGATCGTAAAGTGGGAAAGATAATCCATCCCTCAACTGACCAACACTGACGATCGACTTGTCGGCCGACCAAGCATCTGACTGAATCCACCTGTAGTTCAGTTCCATGCCCTGGGTAGCAATAACATGGGGCTAACAGAAGAATCAATAGCAGGAGTTAGGGTTAAACCCAGCTTTTGAAAATCCGCTTGAAACTCCTCGAGGGATTTGGCAGAGGTAGATAATGAAACTTTCTTAGGAGCCATGATGATGGAAGAAAAATAGAAGGTTAAGAAGGATATCAATAATGGCATAAGAATGAAGAAAGGACAAAAGCAGACAAACACAGGGAGGAAGAAAAGGAAAAGAAACCCCAAACTTAAGTCATATTGGGTATAAATAGCACAGAAAAGGTGACCGGCTAAGTGAGTTGACGGCACGTTCGAGGTATGATGACCGACAATAAACGGTTACCCAGAGAACGTGGTCACGTAGAGGCAAGAAAATAGAGAACGTGGCTGTTAGGGAAACTGAAGCGGTTCTTATTCCATTCCCGTATGGCTTGAATAGAATAATAAAAGGAAAAATGTAGGTACACGAAATAGGTTCGCCACGTGTCAAAACATAAGAGAAAGAAACATGGCTAGAAATTTCACTCAAAGATCCCGGTCAGGGACTTGTCAATTTGAATGTCAGAGTCACCTCGTCACTAGTTAGCCCTGCGAAGTACAACGAGGATGTGTATAGAATCGAGGAGGCCCGCCCAAAGAATCTGAGATACAAGGAGTATCCCGTAAGATATCATCCACGAAGTAAAAATAGACGAAGTAAGATTACTTGGCCAAAAAGACAAAACCGCGAAGTAAATAAATTATCGGACAAGAAAAGAGACGGGTGTCAGGACAAGGCCATGTGAAGATAGAGAAAGAAGGGGAAAAGTTTATGGAAAATGGTCTGGGCGAAGTGTAAAGTGTTTCCACGAGAACGCATCGAAGAAAAGTGAGTTGTGCCCCATTAGGATTACTTGGCCTATAAATAGAGGTCCTTGGACAGTGAGTGGGGGATCAAATTTGGTAAGGATATGAGAGCTTAGTCTAGAGACGGAGATTAGGGTTTCCTTGTGTTCAAGAACTTGTACTTTCATTATTTATATGATTCATCAATAAAGATTTAGGGTTCATATTATAAACATGTCTTAGATCTTGGGTATTTTCCCTTTGGGTGTACTACTGGATTTCCAGTAGTCACAATATTTCTACTACTATTTTATGTTGAACTACAGTATAACTTCTTTAATATAATACTCGATAATATAATATTCTCGCTAAAATAATAAAATTTCTCGGTCCCGACTCGGGCTCTTAGTGGTAAAATAATAAATTCGATAAAATCATAAAATAATACATTTTAAAAATTCCCCTTAACGATTAACAGGTCCCAAATAATATATAAAATAATAATACTACTAAAGAAATAAAAAATAATTTTCATACATATCAAATTTTCTTAAAATATGATTGAATATTGGTTTTTTTTTCTTAGAAATTCAAATCAAGTTGTATTTAATACCTAATAGTGTGTAGTGCACTTAAGAGGCATGAAGTCGCATTGTTGTATTGCAATAAGAAGTGTTGTAGCGTGATTGATGCTTGCAAGAAGGATTATCCCTTTTATATTCACATACAATAGAACTTCAATAAATTAATCTTCGATAAATTAATTACTTAGCTAAAATAATAAAATTCTTCGGTCCCAACTAGGCATGTAGGGCTAAATTTTAACTCGATAAATTAATAACTTCGCTAAAATAATAATTTTCTTCGGTCCCAAGGTTATTAATTTATCGAAGTTTTACTGTAGCTCTTTCCGTATTGCATTTTTAATTGGTTATTGAGATACACCTTTGAGATGAGAATACATCTTGGTGATTTAGAATGATGTACGTGACCTATTTTATAAATTATTTTTTAAAATAATAATTTATTATTTAATTATAAAGTAATAATTTATTATATTATCGATAATATAATATCTCTGGAAAAAAAAAAAAAACTAATTTGAATTAACACTGCCAAAATTAAATAGAGTCATACAGAACTTTAGTTGGTAGCCTAGCAACAAGCTGAGCACCAACCCCCTTCTGACAGTGCCAAAATTAAACTAATTTTATCGATAATATAATATCTCTTTTAAATAATAATTTTCCTTGGTCCCAAGTGTATTATTTTATAGAAGTTATACTGTAAAAGTTTTTACGGATACTCGGTATATGCCCAGTATTCCGGAAGATTTGTATAGCAGTATCCAGGCCGACTTAAGACTAGCAGTTTTCTGGCTGAGTTAAAGACATCGGTGAAAGCTAAAAGGTCTAAATGGGACAAGAATCACGAAGAAAATAAGATTGATCATGCCAGGCGACTTTAGTAACTATTACCAAGAGAACTGTATCATTGTGACTTGTGATAAATTTTGATTCGCAGAACACTAAAATGTTCTCAAGCAATTTCTCTGTTAGGCAATTGCAATGATAGGGGCACAAGGATTATGTTTCCGTTGTACATTAGACTTTGACATTTAGTTTATTCCGTATTGTTAGTCTCTTTTATTTTACTCTGCCGAATATAACATCTGATACAAAAATATGTCTCAGATTTTTTCAATATGAATAAAATACTTTTTATTTTATTTTATAGAAAAGGAGGCTAAGAAAAAAACCTCGGTACATATGGTTCGAGATATCTCGATGTTAAAGTAATCGAATTTCGGATATTCATTACATGTTGGTTCCATTGTTGGATGTTCAAATAAGTTAACGAGCCCATAAGTTATGATCAACCCGGGAATGCTTAATGTCATAAATATTACAAAAAGAAGATAATCTTGCTGCCCATATTATATCTATTCTATTGACTAATACGAAATCACGGGCAATGAAATTCATTTCAAATTTCTTGGTATTTCCAAAATCTTCACAAATTAAGTAACGTTGTCTGAAGCTTCGCATACATTCCCACTAACGACACAGTCGGTTTGAGTCGCTCCTAAAGGAAATCCCGTGGCCACTCCAACATGTTGCCCATTGGAAAGCCTTACTGCTCCGGCATGTTCTAGCTCTTCTATTGTTGTCTTGTCGGAGAGAGGCCTCTTGCTTCTCACCGCACTGTGTGATCAACCAAAGATTAGTCCAATACACATTTTTGAATTTGAGTCTATCATATTCAACGCAATATGAATTTTCAAGGTCATATCATCTGTATCTCTTTCATCGGGGTACTTTTTAACGGGAGAATAACATCATTCATAGAGTTATAGTAGAGATCATCCATTATGTTGTGGCCTGGTTTTGTAACAATATTGTAGCTATTTATGAACTTAATAATGTTGTTAGCCGTTATAATACTATTTTGTCTTTTCTTTTTAAAGACCACATCACACCTTACCTTCCAAATAAACCAAGTTATGATACTACAAAGCACCTGCCAATCTATATCATAAGTTCCCCTATATGTGTTTTCAAAACAGTCTGATAACCATTCATGAAAAGATATTGTACCATTTCTAATAAAGTCCATATCAAAATTGAAGTGCATCCATACCTGAGTAGCATAGGTGCAATGCAGGAATAAGTGAGTTAGAGTTTCTTGGTGCTCATTACAGAGCTTACATTTGGTGTCAATGTCAGGGAGAACAGCCGCCACTCTCATGCTATTAGGAAGGATGGAATGGGCTGCCTTCCATATGAAATTCTTAACAGCAGGTGTTGTTTTCATTCTCCATATTCTATTCCATTTAGGATCAGCATTGCCATTAGAGTTTATGTGGTTATATAATGATTTTACAGAGAACGTACCTTTTTCGTTTAGACTCCATCTCGGAGTGTCCATTTTCTCTTCAGTTGGAATTCTAATACTTGGATGTTAACTTTTTAGCTCTGATTTTCATCATCTGTATAGACTCAGATGAAGAATTTTACGGCAGCACGCAACAAATATTGACATTCTTTTTGTGGTTAGTCTTGGGTGCGACTCTTAATTATAATTGAAATAAGAACTCTACAATTTTCTGGATGCACAATTTAAATGCTCGAGGCATCGGTGGAATAGTCATGAAGGTTAAAAACTTGTGAGAAGTGTAAATCAACAAGCCACTTTTTGATGAAATTCTAGCTCAACCGCAGTCATGGGGTTCTTAAAACTGAAAACACAAATCAAGCATATCGATATCACTTTCAACTTCAGAAGAACTAGTAAACAAAATTAAATTTGATACCAAATTCATAAAATTGAAGATGTCCAAAAAGATAGCGGTACATTTCCACCAAGTCTAGAATTTCTAGTTTTCGTACCAAACTACTTGAACCATACTGCTGACCAAAAGCAAAATCATCCAAACTACAAACCCATTTTATCTTTCATTGCATTGCACTACTCTAGCAAATTCAAACATTACTTAAGATCATGATTTGAAACCAAACCGATCCGTGCTCGTGACAGCTTAACGAAACTTGCCAGCGCCTGGTCGAATAATGTGGATCCTGGTTGAAGTTGACAAATACCATCAATTCCCATCTCTTGAGTACTCCATGCATTTGGACCCTCTAGCCAACCAACTACAAATCTACATGAACATCTCTCTTCTCCTCGTTCACGTCTGTGAGGTTTGCGGTTTATCTGTTAATAACACCATTTACATTAATTCAACTGAATCAACATTAATTCAACCAAGTCAAATATCATTTCCTGGGTATCCTCACCCCTCAAGTCCCAACACAACCAAAACCATAAAACCGTGAGGATTTAAAAGACTTTGCACTAAATTCTAAAAGCAACTAAAATAGGAACCGGTCACCGGGCCAACTCAGCGACTCAATTCCCACTGGTCACCGGTGTATCTGTTAATAACACCATGGAGAGTACGGATAACACATTCAACTAAGGTCAAACGAGTCAAAGTCTAAATCCCTGAATCAGAACATACCTTTCCAACGACAAATAAATCAATAAGTCATTGACTCACTCACTCACCGATTCAATAACATTCTTATAAATGAAACCGTAAGTTAAGCTTTTTCTGATAGATGAAAACATAAAATAAGCTAACTGACCAACCATCATACCCAAAACTAGTCATAAACTAACGCATACATAGAAAATAAAAGAGGAAAAAAATAAATAAAAATCAAAGAATTTAATTTCACAGTGAAACGGTAATTGGGTGAACTCACCGATTCAATAGCACCATTGTAAAACCTCCGATCTCCGTCACATTTTTCAAGTGCTGCACAGACATTTGATCCACGTCTCAAACGATAACACTCTCCATCCTGTACCTGAACACAAGCCGGACGAAATCTGTTGATAAACTCATCTAATTCTTTGATAGTTTTGATATCTTTGACATTGAATATCTCGTTATCATCCTCATCAAACTCTACATATCTTACTGTGAGACTATTGTTTTTCTTGCTGAAAATTAGCTTATCTACTGTGTACCAAGCATCATCCACTTTGGAACGGTAATCTAAAACTGGGTTTTGATTTGGTTTTGTGTGACTACCCATATTTTTATGGCTCTTGAAATCTCTAGAAATTTCTTCTACAGAGGGAAGGGGAGAGTATATATAAAAAAGAAAAGAAGAGATAGTATCAATAATGGAACAGAAGAAGACGAATTGTACTTGAACAGTACCTATGCAGTTGTACAACAGAGGGGAGTCAGGGGACAGTCAAAGTAACAAAGGTCGACACGATGAAATGTCCCAATCAAAGTAACACAAATCTACACTCTTAACCTACACCACTAGTTGTTATGCTACACTGCAGACGTGTTAGCTACGCTAATACTAGATGGGCCGGTATTTTCAAGGCTGCTGATGGCTGCCGATTTGCTTTGGGGTGTATCAACTTAAAAGGTAATAGTTATTTTGTCCTATATGTATCTTGGTACCCTCCGAAATAATTCGGCATCCCCTGTTAGCAATCTTGCTAATTTTGTGAAGTTTATGAAATTATGGAAAATGTGATGAATGGACAGGATAATAATTATTCTCAGAATAATATATAGGGGCGGAACCAAGAACCATGATAAGGGGGTGCAAAAATTTGCTATGGGTGCAAAAATGCAAAAACAAGATTGTTTATAAAAAAAGAATTCTTATAGGGCCTAAAATGGGCTTTGGAGCCAGCTGGGCAGGGGTGCAAGTGCAACCCCTTGCAATGGGCTGGCTCCGCCCTTGATAATATATACATGGGTTATTATATTTTTTCCTTTCTTATTCGTAGAAATATATGTGATATACGTGGGTTTTTTTAAGCATGGAAGGAAATTAAGTAGGGATCTCCTGGGAGGGAATTCTAATGTTTTGTATTTTATACTTATTCTTTACACTAGTGGAAAATAGCCGTTTTAAGATAGTTCAATAGTGTTGTTTCAGAGGGTACACTATCAGAGTGCCGCTAAACGTGCCGTAGATTCAATGTCTTTTTTTGAAACGGCACTTTCAAGGTGCCCCTAAATAACGATGCTTTCAGAGTGCCGCTATGCACGACATTTGTATGACGTCGTAGATTTGATTTATTTTAATATTAAAAATATATGTCAGATCTGGCTGGCTGACTGCTGTCATTCTGACTGGGCTGAAACAATTCTGATTCAGATTCAAATTATAGTAAACTGAAACTCAAATTAAATTGAAATTCAAATCTAAATTCAGATGAAATGATAATTCAAATTCAAACACTAAAATTAAAATGACAATTCCATAATCTTATACATCCATACAAAATGACCATTCCACATTAAATTGTACTCATAAATTTAACTCAAAATCATACAAAAGGATTCAACTCCTAATTTATAAGTTCAAGCTTTCTTAAAGAGAAGTGCTACAAGTCCAAAAAATTTCAACATCAATTTCAGTGATCATCACCTGGGCACCAGCTAGCTTGAGAGCAGAACTGCAGAAGAACAACCCTTTCCAACATCTCTGTATCCAGCAACAACAGCGATCTTACCAGCAACCCCTCATGAGACCATCTGTAAGAGAGTGACAGCATCCATAAAGATCGTCGGGAAGAGCAGCAACATCAACTGTGGGCTGGAACTGAATGAACTATTGAATATTTTCATACACAGGCCTTCCCCAGCGCACTACCTACATTGATTTAGAAGGAAAAGGGTAATTAAAGTCGAACTCTGAAGAGAAAGCAGTCGAATAAACTACATGATCCAACTTACAGACACAAGCAACTTCAGGAGAAAAAATATCAGTTCTCATTGGCGTTTCTCAGTGACACCATGTACTACCAGTTAATTCATAATTCAGTCACTCAGTATCATGGTATTAAGGGCTTCACCTGACTCAATTTCATCGATCAATTTGAGCAGGAAATAATCCATGAAAAACTCGATCGACTGACTCAAAGTAATATAAGCGTTACACTTATCGGTACTACATTTTACACAGGTAGCTTTAGGAGAAAAATATCAGTTCTCATTAGCGTTTCTCAGTGACACTATGTACTACCAGTTAATTCACATTTCAGACACTACATATCATGGTATTAAGGGCTTCACCAGACTCAATTTCATCGATCAATTTGTGCAGGAAATTATCCATGAAAAACTTGATCGACTGAATCAAAGTAATAGAAGCGTTACACTAACTAGTAGTACACTTTAAAACACTAGTCTTAGATCATTAATTCATACATGAACATCATTTCAGCAACTAAAGCACCTAGAAGTCCAAACCAAACAAAACCCTAGAAACTTCATAATTCAACAAGCTAACACAAAATCAGACAAGTAAGATTAAAAGAAAATTGTATATACCAGCTTGTGAAGGAGAAAGTGGTTTGCAAGAAAACTCAGCAGTAGTGGGGAAGTGATACTCTTCTCAACAACAACCATTACACCTTTACTTTTCAAGCCTATCGCAGTTGATCCAAGCTGTGAAAACACACAAGAATTAGCGGAGTTCTCAAATTTCAATTACAAAATTTCACACAGAAACTAGAAATAGGCCTTTATTGTTTTGTTGTTTACCTTAATAGCTTAAACTTGAAACAATCTCCCTTCAGCTGAGAAAGTATTCACACATCTATCATAATAATCAGTCCTACAGCAGAAATAACCAAAATAACAAAATCAATCGATAAGAAACAAGATTTATGGGTAAAGATGAACGGCAGAAAATCACCTTGGATATGGGTGCAGTCCAACCCAGCTCTGAGGTCCAACCCAAGGATGGGTGCAACTCTTTTCCATTGACGTCATACGATCCTCCTTCACCGCTGGGAGATCCCGGAGACTGAAGTTGAAATTGAAACCAAAAAGATAAAAAGATTAATTCAAATGAACATAGTACGCCATTAACATAGTTGAATCTTTTAATTTATATATATATATATATATATATATATATGCAAGTCTCCGTCATACAAATTATAAATATTCTGGATAATACTAAACATGGAAAGACAATATATATATATATATATATGCATACTATGTTTGGCGGCACTTAGTACGCCATTACTAAATTCATAAGTCAACGTCAATGCCACCCTGGAGTCCTAGCTAAACGTGGTGCATTGTAAAGAATCCAACCCTTTATGCTCTCAAACGTATTTTCGGTTGTGTCTCCAAAACCTACATGCGAGACAAACAAGCTAATGGATTTGAGATTATTAAAAAATAGGTCATTAGAACAAGGAAAATGTGAGAGTTAACCTGACAGAAAACTGATAAAAATCCAAAAGCAGTTGTGGCCAGTGTTGAAATCTACCCAGCTTAAGAAAAAAAGTAGGCAGTTTGGGGTGATATACAATATAGACAACGGTAGATATCCACCATGGGATGCGTCTCCAAGACACGCCCAGCCAACAGTTTCACTCTCATACTACAATAACGAATAAACCAAAGTCCCATTTTCAGTCAACACATTTCAATACATAAGAAATTGAGTAATTAAGTAGCGAAGTTAGAAACTTATTCATGAATCTTACTTTGGATAGTACTTTGGAGCTTCTCCTAGACCAGCCCGATCTCTATTCATCTACACATAACAATCAAATTAAGTAGTAGAGTTAGTCAATCTGAGCAGCAGTAAGAACTCTCACAACATCTGGAGTCCCAATTTGAAATACCACTCCATCTCGTTCCTCTAGACCAATGCTAAACACAATGTTCTCCACTCCTTTCAGAGAAAATTGACTACGTACTCAGTTGCCTTTGGTTCCCTGGAACTGTCTACAAGGTCAGCTACCGCACCAAAACACCACGCAGAATGAGCATGTCCAAGAGTGCCAAGGTAACTTGGATCAGCACACAAAAATTTTCTCCACACCGTCATCATTACTGTTACAGGTCTTAGTAGGTTTGGAAGCTCCTTCTACAAATTCACAAACCTAATGATCAGGAATAACCTTTGCAATATGGGACAAACAGAGAAGATACAAAATAATGAACATGGAACATCAGTTGGAAGGCAGCAAAGTCATCCCGTACGAACATAAATTGAGAAATGCCGTTTTACAAACAAATCCACAAGTTTGGCTAATAAAGAAACATAGTGATGTCAAAGCAAAAGAAACAAAATAAAGGTAATCAAGAGTAAGACGGAATGTGTCTATCAAGGTTACATAAACCTGGGGTTTAAGATTGTGTTGCATATGCTTAGAATGTACCAAAATAATCTAAGTAGAGAGAGAAATTTATAATTCATCAAGGACAAAGTAGATGCAGAAATTTGGATTGATTTACATACGCATACTGTACATGAGAAAACAACAAAATCCAACATTATGAAATGAATATAATTTAAGCTAAATGCTTTCTCATCCTCACTCCACTTCCGTGATTAATCTCGAGTGAAAAAATTATGTCCTCTTTGAGATACTGCTTCCCAAAGCCTATACGGTAAGGCAGCCCCTGAAAGTTTCAACTACCTTTATAAATAATACAATTTCTATGGAACAGGCAACGAAAAATGCATCTTTATAACTCATAACATATGGGAAAATCAACAGGTGCAATGATACGAACTTACACTAACATACGCCGGAATTGGTACTGGAGTTGAAGGATTCTCTAGCAGCAAGCCCACCCCTCTATCAACTCTAACTACACGGGCGCCATCGTAAATATCACCAGTTTTAACATGCTAGAGATAAACCGCATCATTAGTCAGGCAACAAAAAAGACATTGACAAAAATCACAATCCCAACCATTACATCATAATGCAAATACCATCTAACAGTGATGAAATTGGTGCAAAATGAATCACAAATCAACTTCTTCTAGGGTCACTAAACAGGCCAAGTTGGT
Source organism: Papaver armeniacum (assembly GCA_023531295.1). Taxonomy (NCBI): domain Eukaryota; kingdom Viridiplantae; phylum Streptophyta; class Magnoliopsida; order Ranunculales; family Papaveraceae; genus Papaver; species Papaver armeniacum. The sequence continues at coordinate 99,978 of JAJJWW010013225.1, forward strand.
GACACCCACACAAAAATTGCCATTGGCTCAACTCTTGGGCATACGAGTTATAGAAAGGTTCACAGACCTGAATTCATACACCTCACAAGAGAAGTGTGCAAGAGGTACGCCACTATGCCCTTATGTGCACTATCGGTTGTAACAAGTCATTACAGATAAATATGCTTGTAGTTGTTCATTTACAATCTCCAGAAAAATCTTAGCTATTCAGTATAAAGATGCTGTAATACCACACAATATGAACAAGTTTCTTTCTCAAGAGCAGTTCCCATTTACCTTTCAAGTTCTTATTTAGTGTTTTATTTCTTGTGGGTCTACTCATGGGGTTGAAAGCCAAATGTTTTGATGCAGACTCCTTATGCATCACACACCATCCAACTCTTAACCTGTCACATCCATAACCTGCAAAAACAAGTAAATAGGAGTCTTGTCACATAACCATGTACAAAACACACACAATGAATAACTGAAACAGCCTCACTTGTTAGCACAAATCAACCAGAACATACCATGTTATAAAAATCTCCTTGGTTTCCCCTGTAATGAACTCTCGGCACCCATTAGTACCACCAAGTTCGCTGCACAAACAGAAAAACAGTAAATACAATCTCTTCTGAACCACATTAACAAAAAACCAAACCAATCTTTTGATACAAAAATTAGTACAAACATGAATAATTTTAAAAACCAATCAATTATTTGAAGAACGTAGAGGAAATATGAAACCTTTGAAGTTTAAAGTTTCCCACTCCAACTCCGTCACTTAGCGGTTCAATGCTAAACCAAACAAAATCGCAAAAATCAAAAACCCGATCTCAAAATACTAATAATCCAAACATAAAAATATATAAGAAATGAAGAATCATTCGTTTGTTACCACTACAAATCCCCAATTTTTAGATCCCCCAATTATAAAAACCTAGGGTTTTATTCTAATAAAAATCCACAAAATTGATTCTACAAAAAAACTAAGTTGGTTGGTTCTTCAATTACATCTGAACCCAAAACAAGTAAACTCAAAACTAATCATCAAATTTACCTTGCTAATGATTTTTCAACAGTTATTAAGAGAAGTACGTTAGTTGATTCTTCAATTGTTGATGAACGTGAATCACTGTGAGAACGAAAGAAAGAGAAAAAGAAGAAGATGCTGGTGGTGGTGGTGGCGGCGGCTGGATTGAGCGGAGAGGGAAGAGAGTCCGAGTCTCTGAGGAATGAGAAATAAGATTTAGGGTAAAAAAGCTAGAGGAAATTAACTTTTTCTGGTTAGTGGTGGTGACTGAAGTGAGTTTCATTGTTTTAATTTGCTGACTTCGTGGATGGGAAATGAAGTTGAAGATCTGGTTTAGGTTTAGGTTCAGTGAGAAGAAATGGTGGGATGAAGTTCGCTTCATCTGTGAAGGTTGGAGAGAAGAAAAAGAGAGACTAAAGAAAGAGAGAGGCGGAGAATAATATGTTTTCTCTCTCTGCCTTGACATGGATAAGGTTGAGGTGATATACTCCCTCCGTCCCTAATTGGGGCACGAAATTTCTTGTAGTTTACACAAATTTTAAGCGAGGAGGAAAGTGGGGTATATTTAAGTATTTTTACAATTATACCTTATAGGCAATAATTAGTAAAATTTAGAAACGATTTATCTCTTAAACTATACCACGGTTTTTTATAAACTTTATACCGTTAAAAATCATTTTAAAACACCTACGCAACGAATATAAACATGACTATCAAATTATACATATTTCTTATAGAAAAAATAATCAATTAAAAGGGTAGTTTTAGAAATATCCCTTTGGTTAGTGAAATAGCTCATCTATTTGTGGACAAAACTAAAAACTAAATAGCTCATCTAATTAGGGACGGAGGGAGTATCACTTTTCAGAGCAAATCCTGACGTAGATCCTACCTAGGAAACCATACCAAGTGAGTGAGTTGTCTAAGTCAACAAAAGTCCTCAACCAGCGACAGTTTGACTTTATTCAAGGACACTATAACTAAGAAGATCGTTGTCTAAGTTAACAAAAGTCCAAACACAACGACACTTTGACCATAGTCAACGACATTTTAGGTATGTGGTTGAATCGCGACATTCTCGTATGTGTTATGTCATTGTGTCTCAGATAGGTCATTTTCCACTACTATTATGTATTAGTTTGGGGAAAGGAGTCCTAATATGGTAGGTACTCGACTTAGAATTGAATTTGGACTTATAACATTCAAAACACGGTAAGTTAAGTTTTTCTTTTAAGTTTGTAATTTTTAAACCAATCATACGTTGCAATTGTCCTCACCAAAACACTCGCTTCACAAAAGCCACAAAAGGCTTATTTTGGCCAATAGGAAGCGAAGGTTTATTCCAGTTCAACGTGCGAACTTTATTTTTCTAGGCCTTGTCATTAGATCTAGTATATTCTTTAGTTGACCACTCTTGGGGCACTTCTTCGTTTTTGCCTTATTGGCTTATACTTCTTTGTAAATACCTCAAATCACGAGATAGGTATAATGAGAATTATAACCTCAAGATCGATTCTGCATCATTGGATGAGAGTGTGATGAAGGAGAGGAAGGATGGCATTGCGGGAAATGGCCAGCTCAATATAGGAAAAAAATCTCTTGCACTAGAACTGGTTTATTCTCAGACTTTTGATGATGTTTATAGAGACGAGAGATTTTTACTCTTTTCACTCGTCTCTCATACCTAAAGTTCTGAACTAACAATGGAGTTGATTACTGATAAATATCTTGCACCCATCTCTCACACCTTTAGTTTTTAACCAACAATGGTGTTGGATACTGATAATGAACAAACTTCTAGATCTTCATCTTCAAATTTTAATCGGCAAAGATCTGGTTTTTAATGTTAACTAGGGTCACAAAATCAAGGAACCTATTGATAATTGGAGTAACAAAATCAAGTTGAGATATTGTAATCGCTTGTGGTGGTGGGGAGATCGGCGGCATGACGGCTTGATAACGATGATATTGATTAGGGTTTTTATCTGTTCTCATGGGATCCCTAACTTAACGGGTATTTCCAAATGTCATTAGGTTTTCTCAATCTTTCATTTTTTACTTTGCAATGGGTTGTCATTGCTTCTTGAGGTTGTGTCTTTTAAAGCCCCTTATTCTCTCAATCATGTAGTTTTATAGCCACGATGGACCTAAATATAATGTCTAGTGTGCATGAGAAGGTTGGTGGCAAGAAAATTACGCTAGTAAGATGGAGGAGATGAAGAATGTTATAAACCGGTGTGGTTTTATTGATATGAGGGCCCACGGCCCTAACTAACCCCTAATGTTGCGAGTTAGTTCCCAAATGCGCATGTATTGCATCTTCCTTATTGTGATTCGAGATCATAGAGTGGTTTTAATAGATTTCACTACACCAAATATGGGGTTTAGCAACTCGATTTAGCAACGACTTAGCGGTTGTTGCGAATTTTCGATTGTTAATGTTTGTTGCAAAAATTCGCAACAAATCGAACGATGTTAAACTTCAGAAGCTGTTTTATTCAGTTGCGATTCGCAACTAAACCCAGTTGTTCGCGTGCGAAAAGCTAGTGTGGTTGCCTACACTTTGAAACGGACTCACTATTCAGCTCACTCAGATACTTGGGAGTCTGACTCGGTTCTCTTATCTCTATTATTATCGAATCTGGATCTTTCATTCTCTATCTCATTTTCTTTCCTTTCTCTCCTTCCTCCTGTGAACCCTAATGAAACCCCAAATCCTTTTCCCTCTTTTGGAGAAAGTTAGAAATCGTTCAAATGAAATCCTATGTCTTCATCACGTCCTGCAACTTCTCGATTGAAAAACCAATTTCTAACCCCTAACCCTATATTTGCTTAAAACAGATTTGATATTCCTGCTGCTGAACAAGACGAACCAAGCAAATAATTTTTATATCTGAAACTCATGAATCTCGTGTGGCAGATTTGCAGTTTTTGTTACATTTCTGAACAAATCAATTAAGTGGTTCGATTCTAGCACTAGTGGTGGTGAAGAAGAACTCGGTATCTTCAAACAAAGAATCGATTCATTGGTAGTCTGTGTTGTCGATGATAAAATCCTTTTCGCGACTAATTGGGTAATTATCTATGACTTAATCTTCTTCACCATCTTTAATTTCATAAATTCAAATTTTAATATTAGGGTTAGGTAACATTTTCAAGCTCTTGATTTTCTTAGTAATAGTTTCGACTTAAGTATTATTTTTTCTTGATTAGGATTGCAGGTTACTTACACTGGTATTGATTGTGATTCTTGATGATGATGGTGGGGTGGTGGTGATGAAGAAGAAGATGACTCAGTTTGCTAAGAAGATTGCTCTTCACCGTGCTCGTTGTCTTATGAGGTGGGGTTATTAGTTTGTTATGATGGAGTGATTTAACCTATAGGTTCTATTTATGTTTTTGCATTTGTTTCTTGAATTTGGGTTTAGGGATAATCGGATGGATGTTTTAGTTCTGTTTTTGGTTGATATATGTGCATATATACTGATGGTTGCATCATACAGTGTAATACCTTATACCTCTCTGAAACATATACTTGGATAATGTTATGTGGACCTTAGTAGCCAGGAACGGGAACGAGGTCGGGAGCGGGAGCGAGGACGGAAGCGGGGATCGTAAAATTTTCAAAAATGAGATACCAGAAGCGAGTTGGGAGCGTAAATTACATTTTTTCTAAAATATTAGTTATATACCAATTTTCCCATTTTGTAATCAAGAAATAAGACAAGTACATAAAATATTTAGAAAATCTTACTTCAGTGCTGGAATATATCTCACTCATTGACTTTTCTTGTTTCTTGTGTTTGTTACGAGCACACTGAACTCGAATTTGTGCTTGTGCTTCCTGTTCTTGTGAACTTGGAGGTGGAGGTGGAGGTGTTGGTGTAGGGGAGGATGGAGGGATAACAGCAGGTGTTGGTGTTGTAAAGTAATCCACTTCATTATCGGATGCATATCATACACAGAGACTTGAAGATATGAAAATATCTAGATAGAGATACGAGAATTTAGCAGAATCAAGATAAAGATACAAATATTTGAGAATATATCCACCTAGTAGATTTGAGAATCAAGATAAAGATACAAAGATTTGAGAATATATCCACCTAGTAGATTTGAGAATATATATACGAGAATATACCCACGTAGTATATATAAATATATGGAGAATCGAAGATGTGAGAATATACTAAAGAGTGAAACGTTTCTCTCAGGTTAGGAGCGCGCTCCCATGACGATTCTCACTGAGGAGCGCAAAATCGCGGTTCTCAGTGAGATCCGTGACCACTTCTCACGTTCCTGGCTACTAAGATGTGGACAACTTATCTTGCTGAAAGATTAGAACTTGTGTTTGTGTTTTTATTTCAAATAAGCTGTTTTTATTTGTAATGGTCGATGCTTTCATTCATATGGATTGTAGTTTTCTAAATTGGGTTTATATAGTTTACGTCCTGTAATTATTATGTTTTATACTTTCTCTCCACGGTCATTAATATTTATTTATTTTTTGATTTTTTCCATTGAAGAAGTGAAGAGCCTCTGTTGGTGATCAAAACTACAGCCTGGTGCCTACTGAGTTCACTCCACGTTCAATGTCAGTACATTTAGATCTTATCATTGAATGATCAGGAAGCAGTGATGCACCTCTCTAGAAGCAGGTAATATTTTAGTTTTTTCTGAAATGCGTCAAAGGCCCTCTACCGTACTTGTGAATTTATTATTTTTATGTTCACTCGTCTACAAGGGTAACACCTTTATTTGGTTGTGCAATCGAAGGTTTAAAGGTGATGTGAGATTGGCGTTTGGTCGATTTCTAGGGCCAATCTTGAGAACTTGAGCAAAGGCAACAAGTTATTCTACTATATCTTGTTGCTAGTTACTTATCTGTTTGAAAGAAGTTCTATTAGTCATTTTACTTGTATTGGGAGCCTCTTTGCATTGAAGAGTTGGATGAAGCACTCGACAGAATTTGTAGGTCGTCATTTGAAACAATTCTTTCAGCCAAAAATGCAGAAGCATTATTTAAGTCGGTCGAAGACTTGCAGAGTTTGGTCGTCGGGTGTGCGAGGATGCCCTTGTCTCTCTAAATGCCAGAACCTCGATGGATCTGGTAGGATGTAATTTTGAAACTCTATCGAAATGTTTTGTTGTTGACTTGTTTTCGAAGATGAATGGATGAATGAGAAATTGAGAGAGTTTATGTTTTACTTAATTATGTTGTTGTTATTGATCAGTTGACATTCTGTTGGAACCTATGATGTGAAAATTAAGACCTCGTGTCCATTCAGAACAATGAAACTCAAGGATGAGCTCGCTCTTGGAGCCAACAATGGTCTTGACATTGCATTCAGACTTTTGGAACCTATCAAGGAGAAATTCCGTTCAATTAGTTATGTTGATTTCTGTCAGGTAATAAACTTATCATATGCAGCTGTGTTTTTTGGTGTTTTTTAAATTTTTGTTGTCAATTGTTAATCCATTGAATGATGGAACTATTTTTTTCTATAAATATTTTTTGCGATTCTTTGTTGAAATTCTTGATGGGCTTGATGTCCGTTTCCACCCTTGTCGGGTGGTTAATGATGTTAACTAAGAATATCTAGTTTCCTTATTTCATGCACAATATAGTTGAGCACTGAGAATATGCAACCTTATCTTTGCAGAGTTTTTTTCCAATTCATAAATATATTTTTGTTGTTTTTGTGGCAGATTTGGTTTCTTCGTAAAGTGGATAGTATGCCAGCTCCAGTGACTAATTCAAAAAAACTTGTTTGGAGTGTTTTAGAGAGCGGAACGTGCTTCTCAGAGTTTATTTCCTAATCTATATAAATTTAAAATAACTCTACCGATCTATATAATGATTTTTCATCTTACGCAATCAATTGCATGAGAACTCTCTCCTTTGAAGCAAACAACTCTTTCCTTAAGAAACACAAAGGTTTTATGCTACCTCTTGTTATCTTTCTGAGAATAACTTTTCGAGACGTAAATTTATGTTTGATAATTTGTGTAGTATTTCTAATGCTTTCTCTTCACTCTGTTTTGTGAAGATTCCTTGATGCATAGATCTGCTGACTCTGAAATGTCATTCCTTTTGGAGCCTAGCAAGAAGTAAAAGTCATCAAACTAGTTGAAGCTTCTAGTAAGTTCCTCCACTTCATTCCACGCTTTATGATTTTGTCTTTTGGTTGTAGACTAAGTTCTGTTTTGTCTCTTGTCGTTGGTGTGAATTAGGATACAACAAAAAGAGTTATTTGAATATTCACTTTCTTGCGAGTTCGAGCTAGCGTGGATGTGAAAAACATCCTCGTAGTATTGCGAGAAAGAGTATGCTTCATTTCATTCATTCGCTCTTTGTTTTCTTCCAATCTATTAATTTTTTGTTCTTAATCGGTGAATGATTAGTAAAATTTTATGGTTGTGTTTTTATTTTTGGATCGAGTTCGAAGAAAAAGTTTGATGAATGATAAGGGAACTTCAAGAGAGCTTGCACCAAAAATGGATAAGGTATAAACTTCAAGAGTTTGGATTTGGTGGTTGTTATTAAACTTATTAGGACTTGTATTGGTGTCAATTCGACATTCAAATATTTTTGTATCATTCTTGAACTGAATTTATGAATAGAATGAATGTTGAATGGAATACATTAATCTCTGTAAATTGTGAATATGAATACAGTAGATAATTCACCAAGATTTGACCGGTTTTGACCTAGTCAAAATCTGGAAATCTGGTTTTGACCTAGTCAAAGACACTATTTTTTTGCTTTTGAAAAAAATTCGCAACTGCAACAAGCAGTTGCGACTATCTGATTTTCATAATAGATTTGCAATAGTTGCGATATTTTGACGTTGCAACAGTTTCAAGCTGTTGCGACCAAAAATTTGCAACAGTAATGTAGCCGTTGCGAAAAATTGCAACATCGACTTTCGTAACAGAGCTAAACTGTTACGACCCCACTTGCAACTGCCACCATTGTTGTTAATCACCAAAATGAATCTTCAAACCAATGCCATATAAAAACGAGGCCATATGGATTGAGGATAAGAGGTTTAATGAGGTTGTTAGAAATGCAAGAAAGTCATGTTTTTTCTTTAAGCACTAAACAACATTATTAGATTTTGTTAATAAATTTCAAAGGAATCTAAAACATGGTATGGAAAAGTAACTTTAATAATAACCCATCTAATTACAATAAAATACATATAACTAATTGTTTGTGTGCTTATTTACACTTTCTCGGGATCGGGAAATATTTTGAAAGAAGAAATCTAAATTTAGTTGGTTAGTTGAAGGGCACATGAACACGAAGTTTTTTCATTCTTGTACACTGGCTAGGAGAAGTAGCATTATGTTAGTAATTAAGTTGTTGGATAATAATGCTAGACTTGATAATATTAATGAAATTGAAAACCATGTTGATCATTTTCAAGTTTATTTTCTTCCTCAATAAATGAATGTGATGATGTTTATGTTGAAAGATTATTCTGCTTGCTATTTCTTCCAACGATAACTCAAGAATTATTTGTCATGATCTACCAAAGAGATTAGGATAAGCTGTGAGACAAGTTGGGTTCCCATAAATCCACGGGACCAGATGAGCTTCAAGGATTATTTTTTTCTATGGGTGGGAACAAGTTGGTCCTAGTTTATTTAACTTGTTAAGGAGTTTTTCCTTAATGGACAACTAGACCCTAAATTAAATAAGACCAAATTCCCTGGATCTAAGAAATCTTGTCCCAATTCAATTAGGGATTATAGGACAATTAGTATGTGTAATTTCTCCATGAAAATTATAATAAAAATTATTGTGAATAGATTAAGGAGAATACTTGATAAAACTATATCTTCTAATCAGCATACTTTTGACTCGGGTATGAAAACGCAGGGGATACTAAATACACCTGTTAGAGCATTGCTCGGTTGAACCCACTAGCATTGTTATGTCAAGTTATTTGTCAATTTTAGTTGCCAAAATGAATTCTTGATTTAGTATACTAAAGATAATTTCAGACTAAATTAATTAAGTCTAAGAAGTAAAATCGAAGCTATCCTTGAAGGATGAAGTTTGAAGACTACAAGAAGACATCAACAAGGACTTCATCAACAAAGGTATGTTGTAATTTATCTCATTTGGATTCTTGTTCAATTCTACCTTTCTAATCTATCCAAACAAATGCTCATTCTATGGAACAATTCCTATGACGGTATATGCACATTTATGTATACATACTCGAGGTTATTTGTGCCACGACTTTTGTGACAATAACCTTTATCTCTGAAAAGGTTCTCATATTATAGTGAATGATCTTACGAATTCAACAAGCCAAGAATCACTCAATTACGAGTTATAACGATAAAGTTATCATGATTTATTAAAGCAACAATTATTAGCATTCTTTGAACTGTTCATTGCGAGTTCATTAGTAGGGAAACAATCCTGAACCTGTTTGTAACGGTTCACGGACTTGAGCCCAATTACATGACTATAAGCCTTTTTTAGTGAAGTTTTGATGTTTCCTTATCTAGGTAAGATGGCTATTAATCCGAACATATTTGATTACCATATTAAAGGTTTGTGATATCTTTTTAATTCATGCCTAAGTTAAAATGTGATTTATTTACATAAAAACGATATATGCTATTAATTATTTATTCAATTATTTATGCAAGATATTTGTAACGTAGGAAAGACTCCCATAATTAGGAGAGTCTTGAAAAAGAAAAATAGCCTAAACCCTAGCTTAGCTTTCAAGCTAACTTATTCACTATAAATAAAGAGTTCGTAAATGCTACACCTTTTCATCCCCTTGGAAAATTGGCATAAGCTTCACATGTTGTTTTCCATGTCTTCTGTTCTTCGTGAACAAGAGTGAGATAAAAGACTTTGTATTGGGGATTACAAAGCCAAGTTGATAATAATCCTCGTGATTTTTTTACGACTTGTAATCTAGATTTTTCACCTCTTGTCTATTCTAAGGTCTTCTCTTCTGATATAAGACCATTCAAGAGTTGTTAATCAAAAACCCTAGGTTTTGATAGATTTTCAGTTCTCAATCGTATGTCGACTCTAGTTGGTCGAAATCGGAGCTAGAAAGAAAACTTCGATTAAGATATCTCGTAAATAATCCTTAAGATTTAAACAAGATATCTCTAGATTTATTCTAGTTGTTCTTGTTGTAGAATAATTAGGTTTCTCTTACTTTTTTGAAGAGTATAATAAACCCTAATCTACAAGTATATTTTTATATTACTTTTACCTAGTAATTATTTTTCTCAAAACAAACACAAGATTTCCGAACCTTGATTTACATCTAAAGGAAATCGATTCGGTATTTTGTGAAAAAAGAAAAATCGAAAAGTATCAACCATCTTGTTGTATCTTCTTTAGAACCTTGTTACGCGAGGAAGGTTTTCAGGAATAACTTCTAAAGAGATTTTTTTTTTCTAGAAGTTATACGATAAGAATTTCTAAAGAGAGTCAGTGTCTATATAGGAGTTCTACAAGTGCTTGATTACATCTGAAGCAGGTATTACATCTAGTCCGAATAGGTAGTAGGAAATTGGTGTAACAGCTTATAATCAGTGTGTGTTTATTCTGGACTAGGTCCCGAGGTTTTTCTGTATTTGCGGTTTCCTTGTTAACAAAATTCCGGTGTATGTGTTATTTCTTTTCCGCATTATATTTTCTTTATATAATTGAAATAATACAGGTTGTACGTTAATCAATTATAGTTGTTAAATCCAACCTTGTTTGTTAGATAAGACTTGATTGATCTTGGACACTAGACTTTGTCTTTTTCACATTGTTAAACCAGTATGGACTAACCCTGTTTTAAGTGGACTGCGTGTTGAAATATTCCTTTAGTGATTGTTGCTTAAAGAGGTTTATACACGGTGGGTCTTAAATAAGTTGTGATAAAAAAAAATATATTGGTTTGATACCGTCCAATAACTCATACACTATAATCAGATTTACGAACTTGTTTCTGTTTAACTCTGATTGTGTTCAGAGAGATATAACTCTTTGATATACTTTTCTTTGATTGAGTATGACTGTCTAATTGATTCCTTTGAAAGTATATTGGAGTTAGTCCATTCAGATTTCCAAACAAAATATTGGGTGTGGTTGTTGTACCCTCGTTTTTTTCAACACCTAATGTTTTTGTTCGACAAACTGTTTAGACAAAACTTAATGCGATTTCAAGTAGAATAACTTAATGATGCTTGACAATATGTATACCGCTAGAGTTAATATCTCAACCTCTACTCAATCACTATGTATATAGACACAAGGTTCGTGAACCTTATTTTTAAGCAGAGTACTTGTATGATCTCAAAAATAAATACCCAAGATCAATCTAATCGTATCCAAATGAATTAATCGAAAGAAACGTACAACAAGAGGAAAAAAAAGAAACAAAATAACACAAGGGAAAGGAATGTTACCGTTGCCTTTCATGATGGACAAGATTAAGCCATCAAGGGCGAAGTCCCGTGTGGGAAACAAACACCAACAGTCATATATTAGAAATGCACACAACAAATTTGGATATTAATTATTATTTTTCCGGTGCGTATCTTAATTAAATTTTAGTAAGAATTTTGATATTTAAATCCTAAACAGAAACTTGAATTTCGTAATGCGACTTATCTTCAGTATCAGCGGATGTCATGCTCCTAGTGGAGGTTCAAAACTTGTGAGGAGCATATAACACAAGTTTGGTGATTAAGTTTTGTAATTTAATCTATACACGGTACATGACTAGAATCCGTCATATAACTATATATCTAGCTACTCTTTGTTACATGTTGAACCAAAAGTTTTAAATGGAGAGTAAAACCGATACTCGATTCGATATATGGAACTTTATAATTTGCCTAGTATTTAATTTCCGGAAGATTTCTGTAGCGGTTTTCATGCCGAATTAAGATCTCGGAGAAATTTAAAAGGTAAATGTGGCAAGAATTGCTAAGAAAAATAAGATTTATTCATGCCAGACGACTCTAGTTGCAATTATCTTGACACAACAACAAACTTTGTACAAGCAATTTCTCTCCCCAGAAACTTCAATAATAGAGGGGCATGAGCATTATATTTTCCGGTGTACATTAGACATCGACATTTCATTTACTCCATGTTGTTAGTCTATTTTAATTTACTCCTTTGGAATATAACACCTAATACAAAAATATGTCTAGATTTTTTTCAATTATAATTGAAACTAGAACTCTACAATTTCTGGAGAAGGATTTAAATGCTAAAATGCTCGAAGCATGGGTGGATAGTCATGGAGGTTCAAAACCTGTGAGAAGCGTAAATCACAATATTACCTCATTTTGATGAAATTCTAGCGCAACTGCAATCATGAAGGTTCTAAAAACTGAAAACACCAATCATGTATATCAATATCACTTTAAACTTGAGAGAAACTAGTAAACAAAATTACTATTCCTACCAAATTCATAAAATTGAAGATGTCCGAAAAGATAATACAAACTACAAACCCATCCTAGCAAATTAAAACATTACATAAGATTCTGATTTGAAACCAAACCAATCCGTGCTCGTGACAGCTTAACGAAATTTGACAGTGCTTGGTCGAATAATGGGGATCCTGGTTGAAGTTTTTATTTTTTTAATATTTTTTTAATATTTTTGAAAAAATAGGATTCCCTTGTATCATTAAAGGATTAAAGAAATGGTTCCTTGGTTTGTGTTAACAGATTTTTGGATATCGGTTACATAATCGTTCCAGCTTTGAATGTTCAGGTAAGTTAATAGAGCATTCAGGCTGGTATCTTTCCAAGTATGTTGTACTGCATACTTGTTGCAAAAAAGAGATAGTTTGGCTGCCCATATTACATTAAGCTTTCTAATTAAAATGAAATCTAGACCTATATAGTTAATTTCAAATTTTCTCTTGTTTCCAAAATCTGCACTTATCCTGTATCTTTGCTCCCTTGTTTTTGCATACTTTCCTATCAGCAGCAGTAGAGTAGGTTCATAATTTCTTCTAATTTCTAAACGATATGGTGTGACCACTGCATTCAGGTGCCTATCGGAATGCCACTTCAGCCCTTTTTTGCTCTAATTGTTCTCAGTAGTGCAGTATGCATCAAGTCCTCTTGCTTCTTTGATGGTACCTGTATAATCACATAATGTTAATCCAATACCTGCTTTTGCTGTTGAATCTATCATGGACAGAACTATGTTCATTTTCAGAGTCATTCTAGGTACTGGTTCCGTTGTTTGTTGTTTGGTTATTTTCAGATTTTCTTCATCCTAGCTATTGTAGTATAGGGAGTGCATTATGTTGTATCGTTTTTTGTTTACAATCATGTAGTTATTGGTTGAAGTTTATAAATACCTTCAATTTCCATCCGTTGAGTACTCCATGCCATTGGACCCTCTAGCCAACCAACTATGAATTTACATGAACACCTCTCTTCTCTTCATTCACGTCTGTGAGGTTTGCGGTTTACCTATTAATAAAACCATGTATTTTAATTATAAATATCGAAAATACCATTCAAAATAGCATTTCCAAGGTACATAATATTTTCAATGTCCTCACCACCCAAATCTAAACACAAGCCACCACTACCAAAACCTAAAACAATGAGATCAAACATATACACACGATTTAAAAGACTTTGCACTAAAAGACCCTAAATAAGAACAGGTCACTGGGCTAACTAGCCGATTCAATATAGCTTATAGAGACAGTCAGGCAGGTAAAACATTCAACAATCAGCACATACATTTCCAATATCAAATAAATCAGGTAGTGACAGACACACCGATTCAGGAATATTCACCAATATCAAACACACATATCCATGGGAATCAAAAAACTAGTTCAGTCCTTTTATCCTACCTGAATCGTTCAGGACATTTCTATGAGGGTATATGAGCCTGGTATTGCTTTCCATTTTCGGTTGTGGAGACTATTACCACTCGGGCGTGACTTCTCCATCTTTTCCGTTGGGTTTTTTATGATCGAAATTTAGCTAAGATGAGATCGAAAAAATAAACTCAGGAAATCAAAGTTTTTTTTGTGTATGATCATGATATGTACAATATTAATTATCATTATCAGTTCGTAACAATTTTATATCAAAGTCATGTCTAAGTATTTCGGTCAAACAATTATAGATAAGAAAACAAATCAGTTTTGCATCAAGGTCTTACATGATGATCTATTATTCCTCCATGTATTACAAAGAGAAGAATAATGGATGCTAAACTCTTAACCTACACCACTACTTGTTATGCTACACTGCATCAAGCCTGTGTTACTGATAGGAAAAATGAGCTTGCTCATTATGGAAAATGTGATTTTATAGAAGGGAACATGACTAAGGAGTTTAATGTGAAAATAATTTATACACATGTTATGGCTTCATTAAAATTGCATCACTTGATCGCTACTTGCTTATTCAGTAAAACCAAGAGGATATTAACCTTGGATTTAAATCCTCTACAAATGAGAGGATATTAACCTTGGCTTTAGCTCCTCTACAAATGTTGTTGTTTCATTATAGTTATAGATTGTTAATATCTGGACTATAAAATCGTCAAATTTAGAGATGTTTTCCAATCAATATTTATTCTTGGTTCCACCATTGTCATGCACTGTGTTTTCAGTTGTTAGTGCCCCCATACTCAGTGTGATGGATTTTTTACTAAAACGTGATCTGCTTAGAGATGTACATAGGCATGCATAGGATAAAAAGAACGTAGACCTTGTGATGAGTACGTTGACATCATGTCTCTTTTTAAACTTAGGATGATAAATCTTTTTTGGTTGGGGTATATAGGAACAATTTCCATGAAGGATCGAAATTCATGATAAGTCTAAATAACGTGATTGGAAATTTTGTTGTTGTCTAATCATCTCTACACTACTACAAGAGACCTCGGACTATATATTTGTTTTAAACCACACTGTATCTCGAAATTAACTTATTATTGGAGTTTTAGGATGAATTCCGTTAATAATAATAATAATAATAATAATAATAACTCCGTTGCTTAAACCGGGTGGTGGGTTAAGACCAATTGCTGTGGGAACTATATGGAGGAGATTATGCTCAAAATTGGCTGCTACGTCGGTGCGCAAGGAAATGACATCATACCTAGGCAAGTACCAGTTTGGCGTCGGCATTCCATGTGGTGGCGAAGGCATCTTACACTACGCCAATAGATTGCTTGAGTTGAAGGGTAGTGATGCTTCACGGGTTATGCTGCTCATAGACTTCTCGAATGCGTTCAATCTAGTCGACGGGTCCACCATCATAAGGGAGGTAAGAGCTCGTTGTCCGAATATCGCTAATTGGGTTGAGTTTTGTTATGCAAACCCGCTAGGCTCTATTATCGGGATTCGGTTCTTTCTCGGCCCAAGGTGTTCAACGGGGTGACCCCTTGGTCCCCTCCTATTTGCATTAGCTCTCCATCCCCTTGTTGAGAAGATTGCTGCCCAATGCACCTTAGACCTTCATGCTTGGTACCGGATGATGGCACTATCATGGTGATACATTGGAAGTATCTAAGGCTCTTAAAATTATACAAGAGGAAGGTCCTAGCTATGGTTTGCATCTCGAACATCTCGAAAGACGAAATTTATTGGCCATCATATGACCCAAGAAGAGATATTGAGTCTGCCTTCCTCCCAATATTGGTAAGCTTTGTGAATGGTGTTAAACTACTTGGTGGTCAGGTCAGGTCTAGATTGAGTTTGCGGTAACATGGTGCTAAAAAGGGTGGATACTTCTATTCAAACTTTATGAGCAAAATACAGGAACTACAAGACCCTCAATGTGAATTACTACTTTTACGTAATTGCACAGGGGTTTCTAAGTTGTATTTCACCCCCCGCACAACATGCCCCGAATCTATTCAGACTTGCTACCGGCCGTTTTGACAAGCATCTTATGCAATATTTACGTCGACTAATAGTTGGTGATGGTGCGGGCTTTGGCTTGGTTCAGCAAAGACTTGCTACTCTCCCTATTAAAGACGGCGGTCTTGGAGTGCTTACTATGGTCGATACGGGTATGTTTTGTTACCTAGCTTCTCATGCTCAAACTCAACATCTACAAGGCCAAGATCCTGAATTTCTTAGGATGCTTGAGATCCTTGCCCGGCTATCAAAGATGCTTTACGAGTTTTTACTCAAACTTGTGGCCTCTCCTCTAGTTTTAATATCAGTGATACTGCCCCTCATTTCATGAAGTCCTTGGCAGTCATTCATTTTGGTGTTATCAAGGAGAAGATACCCACTAGTTACTCTCTTTCTTCGCGTGAAGCAACCCTGTGGCAGTGTAATAGAGCTGAACACGCTATGGATTTTCTTAAGGCTATTCCCATACCCGGGCTTAATCAGGCTGTTGGACCTAGACGATTCGGCGCCGTCTTACAATATCGGTTTGGTATACCTTTCTTTGTGGAAGACAGGTTTGTGTTCTTGTTGCAACAGGCCTATGGACATTTATGGTGACCATGCTATTCATTGTGCCGGTGAGGTTGGGCTCAAATTTAGACATGATTTGGTCAAAGATGTCTTGGCAGGATATATGCTACAAATTTGGAGTTCTTCTTTGGGAAAGAAGTCTCTTTGGGTTTCCTTTCCAATACGGAGAATGAACTCGGACATCGCCGACATCATGGTTTATAATTGGGAAGATGGTAGAGATGTTTGTATGGATGTGACGGGGGTTTCACCTTTCACAAGTGCTAGGAAAGCAACATTGCTCCGGGCATGCCATCGTTCTGGCATCACACGCGCAAGAATAAAAAATATTTGGACAAATGCACTTTGCATGGTTATGGGTTCGGTGTTCTGGCCTTTTCTACTTTGGGTGAGCTCGGAGTAGATACTATATCTTTTCTGAAAAGATTGAGGAATTGTATGGCTAGGCATGATGCCAACTTCAAGTTAGGCAACTCTCTTTTTTATAGACTAGGCATTGTTATTCAAAAAGGTGTTGGCGCCCAGCTTGTTGCTAGGTTGCCCACCATTCCCTGTAATCCTTGTAATCTCGACATTGTTCTTTGATAATAATAATAATAATAATAATAATAATAATAATAATTGGACATTGGACATTGGACATTGGAGAAAACTAATACTAAAAGTACACAATGCAAGCATAATTTTGGCAAGATATTGGAAAGATACTTGTCGGCCTTAAAGTTAGTAATAATAGCATCTGTAATAGCATATGTAGTTCAGTCTTGTAAGTGTATGAGTTGTGTAATTCTGGTCAAGATATAAATGTGTGAGTCTAACTAAGAGTCCATAGAATTCATATGTATATAAAACCTAGCTTAGCTTTCAAGCTAATTATTTACTATAAATAAAGAGTTCATGAATGCTACACCTTTTCATCCCTTTGAAAAATTGGCGTAAGCTTTACAGGTTGTTTTCCATGTATTCTGTTCTTCGTGAACAAGAGTGAGATAAAAGACTTTGTATTGGGGATTACAAAGCCAAGTTGATAATAATCCTCGTGATTTTTTTTACGACTTGTAATCTAGATTTTTCACCTCTTGTCTATTCTAAGGTCTTCTCTTCTGATATAAGACCATTCAAGAGTTGTTAATCATAAACCCTAGGTTTTGATAGATTTCAGTTCTCGATCGTATGTCGAATCTAGTTGGTCGAAATCGGAGCTAGAAAGAAAACTTCGATTAAGATATCTCGTAAATAATCCTTAAGATTTAAACAAGATATCTCTAGATTTATTCTAGTTGTTCTTGTTGTAGAATAATTAGGTTTCTCTTACTTTTTTGAAGAGTATAATAAACCCTAATCTACAAGTATATTTTTATATTACTTTTACCTAGTAATTATTTTTCTCAAAACAAACACAAGATTTCCAGAACCTTGATTTACATCTAAAGGGAAATCGATTCGGTGTTTTGTGAAAAAAGAAAAATCGAAAAGTATCAACCATGTTGTTGTATCTTCTTAACAGAACCTTGTTCTGCCAGAAGGTTTTCAGGAATAACTTCTAAAGAGATTTTTTTTTTCTAGAAGTTATACGATAAGAATTTCTAACGAGAATCAGTGTCTAGATAGGAGTTCTACAAGTGCTTGATTACATCTGAAGCAGGTATTACATCTAGTCCGAATAGGTAGTAGGAAATTAGTGTAACATCTTATAATCAGTGTGTGTTTATTTTGGATTAGGTCCCAGGGGTTTTTCTGTATTTGCGATTTCCTTATTAACAAAATTCTGGTGTATGTGTTATTACTTTTCCGCATTATATTTTCTTTATATAATTGAAATAATACAGGTTGTACGTTAATCAATTATAGTTGTTAAATCCAACCTTGTTTGTTGGATAAGACTTGATTGATCTTGGACACTAGACTTTGTCTTTTTCATATTGTTAAACCAGTATGGACTAACCCTGTTTTAAGTGGACGGCGTGTTGAAATATTCCTTTAGTGATTGTTGCTTAAAGAGGTTTATACACGGTGGGTCTTAAATAAGTTGTGATAAAAACAAATATATTGGTTTGATACCGTCCAATACCTCATACACTATAATCAGGTTTACGAACTTGTTTCTGTTTAACTCTGATTGTGTTAAGAGAGATATAACTCTTTGATATACTTTTCTTTGATTGAGTATGACTGTCTAATTGATTCTTTTGAAAGTATATTGGAGTTAGTCCATTCAGATTTCCAAACAAAATATTGGGTGTGGTTGTTGTACCCCGTTTTTTCAACACCTAATGTTTTTGTTCGACAAAATATATAGACAAAACTTAATGCGATTTCAAGTAGAATAACTTAATGATGCTTGACAATATGTATACCGCTAGAGTTAATATCTCAACCTCTACTCAATCACTATGTATATAGACACAAGGTTCGTGAACCTTATTTTTAAGCAGAGTACTTGTACGATCTCAAAAATAAATACCCAAGATCAATCTAATCGTATCCAAGTGAATTAATCGAAAGAAACGTACAACAAGAGGAAAAAAAAGAAACAAAATAACACAAGGGAAAGGAATGTTCTGTTTCCTTTCATGATAGACAAGATTAAGCCATCAAGGGCGAAGTCCCGTGTGGGAAACAAACACCAACAAGTCATATATTAGAAATGCACACAACAAATTTGGATATTTATTATTATTTTTCCGGTGCGTATCTTAATTAAATTTTAGTAAGAATTTTGATATTTAATTCCTAAACAGAAACTTGACTTTCATAATGCGAATTATCTTCAGTATCAGCGGATGTCATGCTCCTAGTGGAGGTTCAAAACTCGTGAGGAGCATATAACACAAGTTTGGTGATTAATTTTTGTAATTTAATCTATACACGGTACATGACTAGAATCCGTCATATAACTATATATCTAGCTACTACTGTTACATGTTGAACCAAAAGTTTTAAATGGAGAGTAAAAACCGATACTCAGTTCGATATATGGAACTTTATAATTTGCCTAGTATTTAATTTCCGGAAGATTTCTGTAGCGGTTTTCATGCCGAATTAAGATCTCGGAGAAATTTAAAAGGTAAATGTGGCAAGAATTGCTAAGAAAAATAAGATTGCTCATGCCAGACGACTCTAGTTGCAATTATCTTGACACAACAACAAACTTTGTACAAGCAATTTCTCTCCCCAAAAACTTCAATAATAGAGGGGCATGAGCATTATATTTTCCGGTGTACATTAGACATCGACATTTCATTTACTCCATGTTGTTAGTCTATTTTAATTTACTCCTTTGGAATATAACACCTAATACAAAAATATGTCTAGATTTTTTCAATTATAATTGAAACTAGAACTCTACAATTTCTGGAGAAGGATTTAAATGCTAAAATGCTTGAAGCATGGGTGGATAGTCATGGAGGTTCAAAACCTGTGAGAAGCGTAAATCACAATATTACCTCATTTTGATGAAATTCTAGCGCAACTGCAATCATGAAGGTTCTAAAACCGAAAACACCAATCATGTATATCAATATCACTTTCAACTTGAGAGAAACTAGTAAACAAAATTACTATTCCTACCAAATTCATAAAATTGAAGATGTCCGAAAAGATAATACAAACTACAAACCCATCCTAGCAAATTAAAACATTACATAAGATTCTGATTTGAAACCAAACCAATCCGTGCTCGTGACAGCTTAACGAAACTTGCCAGTGCCCGGTCGAATAATGGGGATCCCTGGTTTGAAGTTTTTATTTTCTTAATATTTTTTATATTTTTAAAAAAATATGATTCCCTTGTATCATTAAAGGCTTAAAGCAATGGTTCCTTGGTACGTGTTATGATTTTCGGATCTCGGTTACATAATCGTTCCCGACTTTGAATGTTCGGGTAAGTTAATAAAGAATTCAAATTCTGGTATCTTTCCAAGTATGTGGCTTTTGCATACTTGTTGCAAAAAGAGATAGTTTGGCTGCCCATATTACATTAAGCTTTCTAATTAAAATGAAATCTAGACCTATATAGTTAATTTCAAATTTTGTCTTGTTTCCAAAATCGCACTTATCTTTTATCTTTGCTCCTTCTTTGTGCATACTTTCCTATCGTGAGTAGAGTAGGTTCATAATTTCTTCTAATTTCTAAATGATATGGTGTGACCACTTTGCATTCGGGTGCCTATCGGAATGCCACTTGACCCTTTTTGCTCTAATTGTTCTTAGTAGTGCAGTCTGCATCAAGTCCTCTTGCTTCTTTGATGGTACCTGTATAATCACATAGTGTTAATCCAATACCTGCTTTTGCTGTTGAATCTATCATGGACAGAACTATGTTCATTTTCAGAGTCATAGTAGGTACTGGGTTCGTTGTTTGCTGTTTGGTTATTTTCAGATTTTCTTCATCCTTGCTATTGTAGTATAGGAGTGCATTATGTTGTAGCGTTTTTGTTTACAATCATGTAGTTATTGGTTGAATTTTATAAATACCTTCAATTCCCATCCGTTGAGTACTCATGCCATTGGACCCTCTAACCAACCAACTATGAATTTACATGAACATCTCTCTTCTCTTCGTTCACGTCTGTGAGGTTTGCGGTTTACCTGTTAATAAAACCATGTATTGTAATTATAAATATCAAAAATACCATTCAAAATAGCCAAGGTACATAATATTTTCAATGTCCTCACCACCCAAATCTAAACACAAGCCACCACTACCAAAACCTAAAACAATGAGATCAAACATATACAAACGATTTAAAAGACTTTGCACTAAAACACCCTAAATAAGAACTGGTCTTGGGCCAACTAAGCCGATTCAATATAGCTTATAGAGACAGTCAGGCAGGTAAAATATTCAACAATCAGCACATACATTTCCAATATCAAATAAATCAGGTAGTGACAGACATACCGATTCACGAATATTCACCAATATCAAACACACATACCCATTGGAATCAAAAAACTAGTTCAGTCCTTTTATCCTAACTCAATCGTTCGAGGGACATTTCTACGAGGTATATGAGCACAGTATTGCTTTACGTTTGCCGGTTGTGGAGCGGCTATTTACGCACGGGGCGTGACTTCTCCATCTTTTCCGTTGGGTTTTTATGATCGAAATTTAACTAAGATGAGATCAAAAAATAAACTCAGGAAATCAAAGTTTTTTTCGTGTATGATCATGATATGTACAATATTAATTATCACCATTAGTACGCAACAATTTTGTATCAAAGTCATGTCTAAGTATTTCGGTCAAACAATTATAGATAAGAAAACAAATCAGTTTTGCATCAAGGTCTTACATGATGATCTATTATTCCTCCATGTATTACAAAGAGAAGAATAATGGATGGTAAACTCTTAACCTACACCACTACTTGTTATCCTACACCGCATCAAGTTTGTGTTCTTGATAGGAAAAATGAGCACATTCATTATGGAAAATGTGATTTTATAGAAGGGAACATGACTAAGGAGGTTAATGTGAAAATAATTTATACACATGTTATGGTTTCATTAAAATTGCATCACTTGATCGCTACTTGCTTATTCAGTAAAACCAAGAGGATATTAACCTTGGATTTAAATCCTCTACAAATGAGAGGATATTAAACTTGGCTTTAGCTCCTCTACAAATGTTGTTGTTTCATTATAGTTATAGATTGTTAATATCCGGACTATAAAATCGTCAAATTTAGAGATGTTTTCCAATCAATATTTATTCTTGGTTCCACCATTGTCATGCAATGTGTTTTCAGTTGTTAGTGCCCCCATACTCAGTGTGATGGATTTTTTACTCAAACGTGATCTGCTTAGAGATGTACATAGGCATGCATACGATAAAAAGAACGTAGACCTTGTGATGAGTACGTTGACATCATGTCTCTTTTTAAACTTAGGTTGATAAATCTGTTTTGGTTGGGGTATATAGGAACAATTTCCATGAAGGATCGAAATTCATGAGAAGTCTAAATAACGTGATTGGCAATTTTGTTGTTGTCTAATCATCTCTACACTACTAGAAGAGACCTCAGACTGTATATTTGTTTTAAACAAATTTATATAGGACAATAAGATGATAGCTAGACCAACAGAAAATTGGCAAATTCATATCCACACTGTATCTCGAAATTAACTTATTATTGGAGTTTTAGGATGAATTCCGTTAATAATAATAATAATAATAATAATAATAATAATAATAATAAAATTTGCTAATAAAATGCCCTGAGTGGCTCAATTTCATAATAATAATAATAATAATAATAATAGTATTATTATAATAATAGTATTATTATAATAGTATTACTATAATAATAGTTCATAATAATAGTATTATTATAATAATAATAATAATAAGTTTGCTTGCTTAATAAATGCCCTCGGAGGCCTATTATTTATATAATAATAATAATAATAATTGGACATTGGACATTGGAGAAAACTAAAACTAAAAGTACACAATGCAAGCATAATTTTGGCAAGATATTGGAAAGATACTTGCCGGCCTTAAAGTTAGTAATAATAGCATCTGTAATAGCATATGTAGTTCAGTCTTGTAAGTGTATGAGTTGTGTAGTTCTGGTCAAGCTATAAATGTGTGAGTCTAACTAAGAGTCCATAGAATTCATATGTATATAAAACCTAGCTTAGCTTTCAAGCTAATTATTTACTATAAATAAAGAGTTAAGTGAATGCTACACCTTTTCATCCCTTTGAAAAATTGGCGTAAGCTTTACAAGTTGTTTTCCATGTATTATGTTCTTCGTGAACAAGAGTGAGATAAAAGACTTTGTATTGGGGATTACAAAGCCAAGTTGATAATAATCCTCGTGATTGTTTTACGACTTGTAATCTAGATTTTTCACC
The DNA here is from genome assembly GCA_023531295.1 of Papaver armeniacum. Lineage (NCBI taxonomy): Eukaryota > Viridiplantae > Streptophyta > Magnoliopsida > Ranunculales > Papaveraceae > Papaver > Papaver armeniacum. Next base: position 123,330 of record JAJJWW010013225.1, read on the forward strand.
TCTTGTATATTCTAAGGTCTTCTCTTCGATATAAGACCATTTCAAGAGTTGTTAATCATAAACCCTAGGTTTTGATAGATTTCGATTCTCGATCGTATGTCGACTCTGGTTAGTCGAAATCGGAGCTAGAAAGAAAACTTCGATTAAGATATCTCGTAAATAATCCTTAGAAGTTTTAAACAAGATATCTCTAGATTTATTCTAGTTGTTCTTGTTGTAGAATAATTAGGTTTCTCTTACTTTTTTGAAGAGTATAATAAACCTTAATCTACAAGTATATTTTTATATTACTTTTACCTAGTAATTATTTTTCTCAAAACAAACACAAGATTTTAACCTTGATTTAAATCTAAAGGGAAATCGATTCGGTGTTTGTGAAAAAGAAAAATCGAAAAGTATCAACCATGTTGTTGTATCTTCTTAACGAACCTTGTTACGCCGGAAGGTTTTCGTGAATAACTTCTAAAGAGAATTTTTTTTTTTCTATAAGTTATACGATAAGAATTTCTAAAGAGAATCGGTGTCTAGATAGGAGTTCTACAAGTGTTTGATTACATCTCAAGCGTGTATTACATCTAGTCCAGAATAGGTAGTAGGAAATTGGTGTAATAGACTTATAATCGGTGTGTGTTTATTGGACTAGGTCAGGGGTTTTTCCGTATTTGTGGTTTCCTTGTTAACAAAATTCGGTGTATGTGTTATTTCTTTTCCGCATTATATTTTCTTTATATAATTGAAATAATATAGGTTGTACGTTAATAAATTATAGTTGTTAAATCCAACCTTGTTTGTTGGATAAGACTTGATTGATCTTGGACACTAGACTTTCTTCTTTTCACATTGTTAAACCGGTATAGACTAACCTGTTTTAAGTGGACAGCGTGTTGAAATATTCCTTTAGTGATTGTTGCTTAAAGAGGTTTATACAGGTGGGTCTTAAAATAAGTTGTGATAAAAACAAATATATTGGTTTGATCTTTTAGTCAATAACTCATACACTATAATCAGGTTTACGAAATTGTTTCTGTTTAACTCTGATTGTGTTGAGAGAGATATAACTCTTGGATATACTTTTCTTTGATTGAGTCTGACTGTCTAATTGATTCTTTTAAAAGTATATTGGAGTTATTCCATTCATTAGAAACGAAATATTGGGTGTGGTTGTTGTACCCCATTTTTTCAACACCTAACATTTTTGTTCGACAAAGCGTATAGACAAAACTTAATGCGATTTCAAGTAGACTAACTTAATGATCCTTGATAATATGTATACCGCTAGGAGTTAATATCTCAACCACTACTCAATCGGTATGTATATAGACACAAGGTCCAGTGAACCTTATTTTTAAGCAAAGTACTTTGTGATCTCAAAATATATACCCAAGATCAATCTAATCGTATCCAAATGATTTAATCGAATACACTCGGCCAAGTGATTAAACTTGTTATCTATACAAATTTTACAAGAAACTAGTTTTGAATCAATTACAATTAAGCGACGTATCAACTTAGATTGAATACATGCAAACTTTGTGTGAATGCAATTATAAAGAGAAACAATATGATGCGGAAAAGGAAAAATAGAAGACACCATAAATTTTGTTAACAAAGAAACCGTAATAGCATAAAAACCTAGGGACCTCGTCAAGATTGAACACCACACTATATTAAGCCACTACGAGACACTAGCATACTATCGATTTCGGACTTGAACGTAGTTGACACCGAGTCAAGCCCTCCATGCGATTCAATTACAGTCGCGCTCCTTAAGTCTGTTGAACCTCGCAAGGTTCTACATACTTGATTCCCTTAGATGACTTCCTTTACAGCCTAAGAGTTGCTTTAGCCGAAGTGAAGTCTTTTGGTACCAATCTGCCTCTAACAGATAAGCCTATCTGATCTCCGTTTAGATCAAAGATCAAGATGTGGAAATATTTTTCCAATACACAAAGCTAGCAAACCTCACAAATACGGATCTTACGACTCCAAAATAACATACTAGATTTTTAACCATCTATCAAGAAAAATCTTCGAAAGATCATCTAAGATCAACCTTTAGATCTCTCTATTTTGAGGAATCACAAAGTCTTATAAGAATAAAACTTTGCGCTTACTATCTATCTTGCACAAAGATATTACCAAAACCTCGATAACATAAAAGAAAGATCATGATTCATGAACTATCAAGGTAAAGATAGTCGTACCTAACTTCACAAATCCCCAAGCGAAGTCTTTTAGTTGTAGACCTAAGAGGTCAATAGATGACTACTCTAGAATCAACTAGGACACAAAGTGTCGTGGATTGATTTCATGATTGTGAGAGATGCTCTATTTTTTAGTTCCAAAGACCAAGGTTAGCTTAGAATTAAATCTAAGATAATTTTATAATCAAGAAAAAAACTTAAGTCTTCAAAATACAATTGAGGACTATACACATAGGTTGATTCTGAACCGTGTATAACGTGTCTTTGGTTTGGCAAGTAATCCAAAGAACCGAAATCTATTTGATGTTCATTTAAACACCTAAGAAATCAATCATGATACAAACACATAAGTATTTAAGTATCAATGAAGTCTTAGAAGTGTTTAAGAGAGTTCTATCAATGTTAAACATAATAAGATAATCATGATACAACTTATAAGTGCTTAAGTAATCGATGAATAAGTGTTTAAGTAGTCAATGAAGTCTTAAAAGTATTTAAACATATTAAAATAACAAGTCTTTAAGCATCCGCTAAACATTCTCCAGGAAGTTGGTACAATGGTTTGCCAGCCATAAGGCTTGTTCAAAGTCGAGGATGCTACGGTTCGTGAACCGAGTTCGCGCTAACCGATAGAAACATTTATGTGTCTAATTTGTTCTCAATGTTTCGCATTGTTAGTATTCGTTTTTGTCCTTATTATGGTGTTTTGTGTGTTTGTAGGTATTTTTGGAAATAAAGATTGTTGGAAAATTCGGCTCAGAAAAAGTTGCTCGAACACCCCGAGATGACATTTGATATTAGGGCCCCCACTTTGGATAAGGTAACCCAATTACTAAGGGGCACCCAATTGATAATCGCACCCCATTGTTGGATAAGGGCTGACCTTCTTCTTCGTTTGAAAATGAAATTTGGCGGGAAAAAATATGTTCACGCCTGTGTAACCGTGATTGCGATTTTGGGAACCTTTAGAAGGAGATTCAAAGGTGAAAATCATTAGGTATCTTCCTTTGGGCCTAACGAGAATGGTATGGAGTCGATTAAATCGTCCAAATTTGGTTGGATAACCACATTTGAAGAAAACAAAGCTTAAGAGTTTCAGAATAGTTCACTCATTCCCGTGTTTCTTTATGGTTGGCTTTGTGCTTGTAGGAGGGTTTAGGATTGTTGGTAACGTTATGGAGCATGTTAACTTGACTACAAACGCGTGAAGAGTTAAATCAAAAGAAAATATTCAGAAAATATTTTGTTCAACAGAAATAATGGGAAGATATGCAGGTTATGAGGAGTAATCTTTGGTCTGTCAGTATTTATAAGTTCTTTGGGGTCGAGTATAAAGGAGACGGAGAGTTTGGGAGAAGAACAGAGCAACAGAAATCAAGTTACAAAGTGCTGCTGCTATGCTGTGAAGGAAGAACGAAGAACATTACGCCTTCAAGCCGTCGTTTGCAACGGTGTTATGACATAGAGACGAGGTTGTAATACGGAAGCGATCTTAAAACAACAGGAGCGAGTTTTCATTATCGTTCTTTGTAACAATGTTGTTTGCAACAATTATAATCAAGGCAAACACTGATTTTCACCAATTTACTCCATTTCATCATTTGTACACCTCCTCGAGCAATAAAATGAGTTTTGAGCGTGTTTCCAACATGATGAGAGGCTAATTCTCCCACAACCAAGGCAATGAGGAAGCTATTTACGCATGAATAATTGGTAACTATCTTATTTGCTCTAATTTATAATTTATAATTCACTCGATCTTGCTTTTGCAGAGTTTTAAATTGTTCGCAAAATTCTTTTCATTAGTTGTGATTCAATTAGATAGGTTATGCTTTTGTATTAAGATAATCTATGCTTAGGGATACAATTAATTTTGAGAATTTGTCGATTATTTGTGAATTAAGAAACAAGGGATTTAAAAAAATAATTAGAGTTTTGGGTTATTTACAGTAATTCATTCATGTGTAATAGTGGAATCAGTGTCTTGGTTATTTTCTCATATCTTGAATCAATTTTGTGTTAAGTTTTCATTATTTTTAATTTTTATAAGTCTAAAATCTTTTGCTTTCACAAGTCTCAACGAACCTTTTTACTACAACATTATTGAGTCACATCACTAACCCTACAAGACTAACGAACTTAGTTGACCAAGGTACGCGAACCGGGTTCGCCAACTACTATCCTATTCATCCAACTTGTAAAACTCAGTTCACTACGGTTCGCCAACCGGGTTCGTGAACTGAACTTATGGTTCGCGAACTAGTTTGCTAGCCTTCGTGTATTTTTATATCTCAGATATCTATGCTTTGCGAACTGGTTCGCCAACCTACCGTGAGTAAAAATTCATTAAGTTCATATTCCTCTCTTATGATGATTGAAACATTCTCAAGTTATATACTCCCTCCGTTCCGATTTACTTGACATTGTAGGATTTTTCACGGATATTAAGAAATATCAGAGAGAGTAAAATCTTTCCAATAATACCCATATTAATTCCTACATAAAGAGTTAAATAACCTAGTTTTGTGTTTTAGAATATAGGGTAACTTATCAATCCCATAGTAATGTACTTGGGATGTACAAGATTGATATATATCCTCCATGGGGTATATTTAAATATTATAAAGTAATTGTTTTTGGTTGATTACCATGAGAATTAATTCCACGGTATGATTCCAAAGCGGGGATAGATTAGTGAAAATTGGGAAAAAAACTAAAACTATCATCTAATTTGGAACACAAAGAAACCTAAAAAAGCAAGTAAAATGGAACGGGAGGGTAATCATTTGCATGGGTAATTTTCAATTGATCCACAAATTAATTCATAAAACTAATATTATTAATGACTTTTGAACATCTAATCGCTAAATCATATTTCAAAAATCTTTCACAAGACAAGCTTTCGAAACATGTTATTTATGATTCTACTATAAGTCATAATGTGAGTATCAATAGATAGAATAATGGTATAGTGAGTACAATAGAATGGTTCGGTCTTCACATACGATACGTGAAGTTCTCCAAATGTCTTCGTCGATCTTGGTCTTGAAGGGTGATCTTTGATACTCAACTACAATTGTAACATATCCGAAACTTGACTTAGTGGACTAAAAATCAAGATATAGTTTTGATCATAACATTGGCAACAAGCTTGAGATCGCAAAACTTGTGGGTTCAATAGAAGCGGCGCTTTAACGGGGGTAGATCAATCATTGATTCCACTTTGTGGTTGTAATGAAATAATACATTATTTTAAGCATAACAAGGGGAAAAGGGGATGGATGACTTTGAAATTAGATATTGACAAAGCTTATGATATGGTCAATTGTGATTTGCTTATTAAGATTATAAAAAGTATTGGTTTTTGGAAATACTTTTGTTAAGTGGATATGGAGTTGGATTAACAAAGAGTCAATTGAGTTCGATAATGGTTTTCCTAGTAAGAGTTTTAGACATTCTAATGGTTTAAGACGGGGGATCCTTTGTCCCCCTTCCTATTTATCATATGCATGGAAGCTTTCTCTAGACTCATCAATTACGGATTTATGATGCGAGATTTTCTCGGGTATTTTTGTGGATATGGTTGCTCTTGTAATATCTCATTCGTTGTATGTAGATAATTTCATTATTTTCCTCAAAGCTAGTTATAAGAATGCTTGTGACCCGGAGCTACTTTAGACAAGTTTTGCATGTGGTGCAGACCAGGAGAATAAGTGATGCCAAACCTACTTTGCTCACTTACGAAATTCGGGGAGAATTGAAGCTTTTCTATAGGTATGGCAAGCTGCACTTAAGGTACAAGTTACACAAGCTCCAGTAAGTATCTTGGTATTCCACTTCAACAGGGTAAAATAAATCTTATTACTTTCGGTGATAAGGATGAAAATTTACCAAATAAAATGCAAGGATGAAAAAGTAAGACTTTGAACATGGTAGGTAGCCAAGTCAATCTTAATTATATCAGTTCGGACCCTATCTTAAATCATGTGATGTCAATGCTCAAACTTAAGAGCGTCTTTTAACTAGATTGAATAAATATAAAGAATTTTCTTTAGGAGGTGATAAGGACAAGAAACTCGTAGTATAAGTTGAAGTGGGTTTGGTATTAGAGACTTAGAGCTTAAACAACCTGGCCTTCTTGGCTAAAATGGCCGGGAGTGTTTCATTTCATTTGAATATGAGTCATGTTTCCTCTCTTCCCAAGGCCAAGTAAATATATTATAGGAAAAATATCGTTTGGTCCTTTTTAGGTGGGCCCATGTCATTTTAGTCCTTTGTCAAACGCCTTTACTATTTGGTCCATAATTATTTAAAAATATTTAAATAGACAAAAATACCCTTAGTGTTTTTTTTTTGTAGGAGTTCTTCCGATCTTAAAAACAGACTTCATTCAGGGAATGAAGTCCATACAAAAAAGCTAAAAAGCAGGACTTCATTCCCTACAAAAAGTAAAAAAAACGAGACTTCATTCCGGGAATGAAGTCATATAAAACCTAAAATGAACAACATCATCATCTTCTTCTTCTTCGACGTCTTCAAATACCAGCTGACAACATCGCCGATCTTCAAACACCAGACAACAACATCATCTTTCGTCGTCTTTAAGTTGCAGCAGAAGCAAAACAACATCGTCTTCAAACACGAGTTCATCTTCATCATCAACAAACAACATCGTCATCGTTTTCTTCTTCATCATCATCAACAACAAACATAAAAAACGATTGCGAGATCCATGAAAATCAGCAAATTGTTTTCTTCTTCTTCTTCTTCTTCATCAATAACGACATCAAAAGCAACAAGATCCACCTAAAATCGTGTCATCGTTTTCTTCTTCTTCTTCTTCTTCTTCGTCAACAACAACAAAAAAAGCGATAGCTATAAAGAAAAAGAAAAAGAAATTGAGAAAAAAACTAGATACGAAAACATGTGGAGAGAGAAAGTAAATCTAAAAATAAAGATATTTTCTAGGGTTTTTGTCTATATATGTGGTCCCAAAAGGGTATTTCTGCCACCCCACAATGAAAATTACATCATCCATGACATCACCCTAGACCAAACCATAATTTTCTATTATTTATAATATATTTTACCAAATAAGACCAAACAGACACATGACTGAGTCAACTGGACTAGACTCTCTCTAATATATTATTCCTAGGACCTAATGGTATTTCCTATTATAGTATATCAACCTTTTAACTATGTGCATGAACATTTAAAAAGAAAACTACTCCATATAAGTCTATCAAAACCTCCAAAAGAAATACCATGATTCATGAACAACCGTATCATTACTACGTAGAAACTCCTGTAGTTGATTCCGGCTCCCATACCAAACTTGCTGTTAACTCATCGTACCCTGGCACAAACTCCTCAAGTCCTTCCACCAATTGCTTGGCAGTTTCAGCAGAAACGATAATGCGACGTGCAGAAGGAGATATAATCTTATCAGCAACTGCTTTATCTATAAAAGACAACAACCAGTTGTAAAACCCATCGACGTTTAAAAGTCCCACAGGTTTACGGTTGATTCAAGCTGAGCCCAAGTAATGGCTTCAAGTATTTCTTCAAAGGTACCATATCCACCAGGAACAGCAATAGAAGCATCAGCATGACGAGCCATCTCGGCTTTCCTTTGGTGCATACCAGAAACAACTCTAACTTCTCCAACACTCTGACCAGTTAACTCTTTAGGCTTTAGGGTTTTGGAATAATCCTAAAACATGGCGCCTGCCATCATGAACAGCCTTAGAAACATGACCCATGAGTCCAATACACCACCTCCATGAACCAAATTAATCCCCCTTTCCACCAATTCCTTTCCCAATTCAACAGCTGCTTCTTCATAAACAGGTTTGTTTCCTGAACTTACTACCACAGAATACGCAAATCCTCTTGAATCTAGAGCTGTTTGTCACCTCCATTTCTTTCTCTTTTAACTCTCTATTCTATCTCTAATGTAAAAAGAAAGTTGATAGAGAGGGAGTTTATTAGGTGTTTTAGTAGGAGTTCGATTAGAAATTGGTTTCAGTTTCTAGATACAATAGGATTCCTTTCTATAACTCTACTCGAATACGTATATCGATCCTTGAAAAATTTTACACGAAATCTGTGTTTGTTCATATTTGTTTTCCTTCAGTTACTTGCACCCTTGTAAATATTGCTGATTCATAATCGAGATTTTCATTGAATTTGGAATTTTTTTATTAATGATCTAGACATAGAGTAGCAAACCAGTTCCAATCACTTAATTCATTTTTGATTGATAGAGTAATATTTATTTGCGTAAGGTCTTTTATTCAAGAGTGGGCTACTATGGTTCATTCATAATCATAAATAAGTCGTTTTGATTATTCTTGCCATGCAAATTGAAAAAAAAAAAGAAGTAAACTTTGTACTACTGAAACTTAGGGATGGTCTTAGTTGTTGCCTATGTAAATGAAAAAAGATAAATCACAGAAACCATTGTTATACGCAATAGAAATTTTTTTTTTTGAAGGGAAGAGTGTAGATTTCTTTTATTTTACATATGTGCAGCATCTAACGTCTCTACATTCTCTACGGTACTATCAAAATAAGCATGTATGGATTAAACCTCTCTAGCGGCCAAAATAGCCAGTTGATTGTGAGTTGGAAACCTATACATCTTAGGAAGCTGACCAAGTGAGCGCAGAGAGGCATCTAGCTCTGAGCCTGGATATTGTTGTACATATAAGATACGTAGGCATGAGTCTACTGTGTTTCGCACAAGTTCAGGTTATTATTCAGAGGGGGTTGTAGGCATGCATTGCCTGTCGAAGAATTTAAATTTAAGGTTATTCAGAGTTAAGAATGAAAAAGCTTCCACAAGGACTAATAAATTATGGGTATCATTGAGACGGATCATCGATTGAACAAGAAGAATCAAACACAAATAAAGAGACGAATATTAAAGTGGTTCGGCACTAACGCCTACATCCTTTGAGAAACCCGTAGGGTGAAATAGATTGATCCGAGAATGATCAAACTCACGGAGATCAATATAATCTCACCCTTAAGGGTTTCTCCGTGGACGTAGGCGTTAGTGCCGAACCACATATATCTTTTGTCTCCTATTTCATTTTGGTATGTAGATTTATTTATTTTGCTATTTTATCATTGATTTATATATTTGTTGTTCGTCAAATCAATGATACATGTTAGTTTTGATCTATATTTGTTAGAATATATTCGCTCGTAAATATAAGAGCAAGATGAATAATTTAATTTTAGATAAAGATCCAAAAAGAGAGATATTTGAGTTTATTGATATCGAAGCGAAAATTAGGGGAACAAGCTGATCGATCATTTCAATAAAACTTGAATGATGAAATAAATAAAATTGCGGAAAGCGATTGGATCGAGCATTTACGCTCGATACCATGTTAAGGGTTTATTCATTCAATCACAATCCATTAATCATGGGTTTTCCTCAAAATCTTTTAATTCAGTTCACGAAAGTTTTTTTGATGATCAAATATATCTTCTTTTAGATCTTTATCCAAGATCTTACTATTTAAATCTTGCTCTGATTTAATGAGCTAATATTTCTCAAATGTTTAGTTGATCATGATACTGTCAACTTAATCAACATTCTTGTGCATCTTAATCATTCATCACAGATGTCCGTGTTATGATGTTAATTTTTCGTTCCTTTTGCCAAGAAGATTCAAATCAATTCTGAAGATATCTCTATTTTCGATATTCTTGCCAAGCTCTGATACCATAATAAATTATGGGTATCATTGAGACGGATCATCGATTGAACAAGAAGAATCAAACACAAATAAAGAGACGAATATTAAAGTGGTTCGGCACTAACGCCTACATCCACTGAGAAACCCCGTAGGGTGAAATAGATTGATCTCCAGACTGATTATGCTGGGATAAGATTACAATTACAATTACACTCTATTTATAGAGTTGAGAGGATGAAAATATATTACTAATTAATATTAGTATATGCTTATCAAGGAAACTAAAAGATTACATGCAATATTCTTATCCTGCAATCTTTAATTGTTATTGTCTTCACGTACACTGCACGGATATTTCGATGGGCTTCTTTTTGTGGTCACCTTGACTTGTAGCATTCGTGATATACTCTAATAAGGACCGCAACTCAGTATTATGGCAACAAAGACGCAGAAATATATTTTTGAATCTTAAGAAAATTTCACTGAAAAAATTACGAACCTACGTAAAAAAATACAGCATAACTTTTAGTGTGATGAATCAAAATAAAATCCATTAAACATGGAATATTAATATAAAAGTTATACAACTGCCTCAATTGTTTCCACTAATTAGCTCCTTCAAGATTCATTCTTAATCAATTATTCAAATAAGTATTCGATTTAAGTGAAACAAGACTCTCCACATAAAACTCCACATCCCTGCTCGAATAACTATGACGGATGGGCATGGCAATTCCAACTTTTCCACTTCTCGGGTCATATATAATCAAATCGGAGAGTGTATCTAGTAGAATCTCACCATTTCCGAAAGACCAAATTGGCCTACAACACAAATGGTTGTCTTCGTTTGGAGTAATGCTAAATGTAAATCGCTTAGTCCAAGATTCTGGCACTCCATAATCTTGCATGACCCATATATCGACGTGGTCATCTATATATTCAGTTGTTAAACAAATGCAGTCTTCCAGCACTCCTACAGTTGTAAATACTTTCTTGTTTGTATTTTTTTCAGGTAAAGGCAACCGCACCAGCCTTTCATTGCTCAGTTCGAATGACACGATAAAATCAGAGGATGTTCCTAGAGTAGTAAAACCTAACCAATGAAGAGCTCCATTGGAAAAAGGCAAACTATAAGTTTTCCCTTGCAATTGAAGCCAGTAAGGTATGGTTTGAACCTCATGCCATGCATCCGACCCCATCGTATAAACCTGAATAACTGAACCCTCCAAATCACTGTCACACGGAATACGTACCACCTTGTAATCATCATTCTTTTTATCAAAACCAAATCCATACCTAGCATATGACCACTTCTTGTCGGAACTTGGACTACCGCATCTAGGAATATTTTTATATTCTTTTGTCGATGGGTTCCAAATACAAATTCTAGTAACATCGCAATCATAAGTTACAATACCTAAGCAAATCAAGCCATTACAAGAACCCAGTATTCTAAGGGACTTTACCTCCTCTTGTCGAAACGGGTAATTCAAAGGAATCTCCCCATCACAGTCATATTCAGATGATAATGATAATGGCAATATTGAAGCATAATCTATTGAACTTATTGCAGGTTTCTCATCGTCTGGATGTGTCGAATCGTAATGACTAAGCATGAGTTTATGATCACTTTTTCTTCGAGTTGTTCGATGGAGGTGATTCTTGACAAATTCAGGGTTAGAAACTAGCGTAAACCAAAGTTTGCATACATACTTACATGCTAAGATGGAACTGGCTGGTAGTTTCATTAAGATCTCAATTTGAATATCCTCTAGCAGACTTGACAAAGACATAGCTAAATAAATTGTTATGCTGAAGACGGTAGCGTTGATGAGTTTATATATATATAGAGAGAGAGTTTGGTGTTAATTTTGGTATAGTTCGAGAAGAATTTGGTTTGGGATTTCTAAATATAGAATCTATACGAAGGTCCGAACTCTATACGAATACGTCCATGGAAGGCCCAAATAGACCTTGATTGGGCCGCTTTTGGTGGGTTTGGATAATTTTGTTGCTGCTTCCTGCCTGTTGCCATGGCTCTTGGATTTCTCTTTTGTAAGAGCAAATCCTATGGGTAGTGTAACCCTTTCATTTTGAAAGGGTCACTACCAATTTGGCTTAATTTGAGGCCACTATGGTAAGTGAAAGGGGGTTTTGGGGCCAAAGCGTTCAACCACTCGTTGGTGAGCAGGTGGTTGGTAGTGTAAAACTACGGGAGGCTGTCTCAAGTAAAGGAAATAACAATAAGCGGGGAGGCCGTCTCCCGTTTAAAATAAAAAAGAAATTTTCTTACGGGGGACGGAGTCTCTAGTAAAAGTTTTATTTTTCTACTAGACGGGAGGCCGTCTCCCGTTTGTTTGGTTTTTAAGTAAAAAACGGGAGGCAGTCTCCCGTTTAGTATTTGAATAAATTTTGGCCCACGGCTACATTTTAACCTATAAATCCCACACCTCCAACAATTTTCTCTTCATCCCACTCCCCCTCAACTTCTTCTACTCCATTTTATTTTTAAGTTTTCTTCTTCATTTCGATTTCACACTCTCCATCCATGTCTTCTTCACCAACACCCCTCCTTCAACCCAAATAGCTCAAAAGGTCGTAGGAAGCAACAAATTAAGTTTAATACGGATGAAGATGTAGCTCTTTGTGAAGCACATATAGCAATAACGGGTGATGGTAGTGTTGGTGTTGGTCAAGGAAAAACCAAATATTGGGAACGAATTATTCCATTATTTATCGAGAAAACGAAAGGTAACCCAAATGTTAGAGACAAAACTAGTTTAGAAAACCGAATATACCAAATAAAGAAAGAAATTAAGTTATTTGTGCCGTTCTTGGAAAACTATATCGAGGTGGACGAGTAAGTGGCTATGGACAAGAGCACACGGTATGTATTTTTTTTTCATGCGTATTGCTCATTATGTTTGTAAATGAATACTAATATGAAAAGTTTACATTGTAGTTGATACGTGGTCGGTGTGAGTTTCACAAGATACATGGGAGACCCTTGGCCCTTGATGAGTGCTACGAGGTATACAAGAGTGAACCGGTTATGATTACACCAAATATGTCGATATACCCCCGCTGCCCCCACCACCCGTGGTCCAAGTTGTTGATGATTTAGGTGTCGATGGTGTCCATGGTGCGGACGATGTCGAGGAGGAAGAGACGGGAGTAGATGTTAATACGGGTGACACTCAAAAAGAAAAAAGAAAAGGGGACCAGGAAGAAAGCTCTTCAAGCTCTTAAACAAGCAAAATATCAATGTGGTACTTCAAGTGGTTCCATTGAATCCAACTTTAGTGAAACCAATGAGAGAATGTTAAGTTATTTGAAAGAGCAAGAAGAACAACTAAAAGAGGAAAATATGAGTCGAATCAAAGAAAAGAAAAGGCTCGTTTGGAAAGAATCATGATGGCGGATATTTCTAAGTTATCTAGTGCCGGCCAAGCTTGGGTTGAACGTAAACAAAACAAGATACTAGAGAAAAGTAACTTGATGGAACAAGATAGTAGCGATGATGAGTAATGGGTAATATGGTTTATGTTTTCCAAGTTATAATTTTATTTCTATTACTATTGTTTTCCTTGTTGTAATTTCCTTTCAACTAAAAGATTGTTACCAAAATAAACACATTGTCCAAACAACCAAAAGAAACTAACTTTAATTACCTTGCGCTTCCTCCGCATGTTCATTACCAAACATCTCCCAAACATGATTTGTCAATCTTAGTCGAAGATCATTATACAAGGGTTCATGTCTTAACTCGTGATAGTTAACGGCGAGTACAATATCACGGTAAACCCTATAGTCTTCATCTCCAAAGGTTCTCCATGCCCCATCTCGCCTCTCATTTTGAATTATCATGTTATGCAATATCACACAAGCCAACATTATGAATTTTAAGTCTTCTTCATCCCAGTATTCAACCGGACCTCTCACTATATGCCATTTTGCTTGTAGAACCCCGAATGCACGCTCAACATCTTTCCGACACGCTTCTTGCATCTTGGTAAAACATTTTGTCTTTCATTTATTGGTCTTTTGTAAGCTTGCACAATAGTACATAACTTAGGATAAATCCCATCGGCCAAGTAGTAACCCATATCAAATCTTCCACCACAGCTTGAAAATCAACTAATGGAGCTTCCTCAGAAAAGATGCCATCGAATAATGGAGATGAGTTAAGTACATTAAGATCATTATTTGATCCGGGACTCCCAAAATATGCATGCCAAAACCACAAATCATAAGTAGCAACCCCCTCTAACACTATCGTTGGTTCACCTTTATAAGATGCATAATATCACGCCCAATATCCGGAGTATCAGTAACAATATCCGGAAAAACTTGATTGGAAGACCCGGGAACTTGAGTTTCATTCACAATATCCTCATTTGAGCTTGATCGGTGGAGCACTCAACAATTGGAGCATAACAGTCTTGTGATACGAAGGAGGTTAGTAGAATTTCATTCTCACTTAGAAGCAACTCATTCTCTCTTTCAAGGATCTCAACCCGACTTCTAAGGTACTCAAGCTCTACATTCTCATTTTCCTTTTGAGCTCTTACATTTTCATACACGTATGAACTTGTTTGCATAGGAGGAGGGTATGGAACATGAAATTGAGCTTGAGATGATGAGGAAATGTTGTCGCGATTCCGTTCTCGAAGCAATATTGGCTCCTCCTTTGCAAAGTATGCACCAACTGAAACTTTAGACCACCATTTTTCATACTCCTCAATAGTTGCGGTCGTATTGGGTAGTCTAGAAGTCATCATACCTTTGCACTTCTCACGATACTTTTGATTCATTCGTACCATTTCTTTTTGTGGAGGTGGGTAAGGTGGAATACCTAGTACCCAGGTTACTTGAAGCAAACATCTCTCTCCCAAGTACCTATAGCCTTTATCATCTTCAATATCCAAGAATACACATCGTTTCTTTGACAACCTCTTTGAATATCTTAGGACTTCATTATTAGCATGCTCACTTCCAAGCCATGGCTGCCATGTTGTTCCATTCATTGACCTATTCTCCAATTGCTTACGAGCAATAGTAATTGAGTGTCTTCCCATATCCCTTTGAACCTCCGACTTGTTTCCCTTGTTAAACACCTTGATTTTTGGCCATAAATCATTCCAAACCGTGGATTTCCTTCTATTTGGGAGCCAAAGTGTGGAAATAATAGTAAAACCAATACTAAAAAAAAAAATATGAAACGAAAAATCAATATATAACATTTAAGGAAATATAAACATTAAATTGGTTTAAGATGTAAAATGAGCCATATGTACATACCTCTAAGATCATCCACAT
Organism: Papaver armeniacum; assembly: GCA_023531295.1. NCBI lineage: Eukaryota > Viridiplantae > Streptophyta > Magnoliopsida > Ranunculales > Papaveraceae > Papaver > Papaver armeniacum. The sequence goes on from JAJJWW010013225.1 coordinate 138,568, forward strand.
GCCGTTGAAAGACTTCAATTTGCTACTAACCTCGCCCAAAGATTTATAAAGACAAGCCAATGTGGGAGATCCCCAATCAAACCTAATTGTGTTTTCTAAGTTCTCAAAGTTACATAACCATCCTACCTTTGTGGTAGATACACTATTAGGCATAAGCACTTGACCAATCATCCATAAAGAAAAACCCGAACAATTTCATCCCAATATGGTTCCATAGCGACTCCACCCTTTCCTTGAAATTTTCTCAACCAATCACACAAGTCTACACATTTGATACCACCACTTCTATTCTTCAAATATGAGAATACATCAAGACCATGAGTTATCCTTTCCCATTCTCACCAATTTCTTCTTCATTATCACTCGGTTCTTGAGTTTCATCAATTCCTTCTAGTGCTTTATTTCTATTAGCGGCTTTCTTTTCCCTTTCTTTTTCGAAAATAAGTTGAACTAAATTTGGCAAAAGGTTTTCCACATACTCCACACAAAGTTCCCTATTATCCTTCACACACCAATCAATATATTGTAGACTAACTCCGTTTCCTACTTCTATACCCGTCAACCAAGTGAAGTCATTGGGTGTGAGTCCTATTTCAAATGTAGGAAAATGAAACGTGTTTGTGGATTTCCAAAAGCGCTCAACAATTGCGTGTGTGAGTTGTTGATCATCTTTCGAAACATTAATCCCTAGTAACCGTCCCAATCCACAATTGTCTATAAACGATTTACATCTATCATTTTGGCATACAATTTCATACATGTTATTCATATTACTCCAACCACCCCTAAAATACATCCAAGGTTCATCATCTTCCATGTTAAGTGTGTTGCAAACATGATTTTCTTCACTTCTAGATGACACACTAGTATAATCCATTGTTTCTATAGGAACCTAAAACACATACCATGAATTATCTATTAAAATTAAACTAAATATCATAAATCAATAACATTCAAAAAAAATGAATTGGGTTCATTGTTCATACCTTCAATTAGACGAATTTGCTCTCAATTTGCTCCAAACCTTGAATTAGAGGAATTGAAAAAACAAATTAGGGTTTTATCAAAAACTCAATATATATTGAAATTGAAAGGAAAAAACACTAAAATTAAGGGTTAGTAACTCACCCGATTCGTTATTCAAACTTTTCTACGAATTTAGCTTGATTTATGTAAGTTTTAGGGTAAGTTTAGTAATGGAGAAGAAGGGGGAGAAGAAAAATGGAAGTGAAGAAGAAGAAAAATGGGAGAAAACTCGTCTCCTGGATGTTTTGTGGATTTACAAAACAAACGGGAGACGGTCTCCCGTTTTAATTTTTTTTGAAAACCTTACGGGAGACTGTCTCCCGTAAAGTTTTTCAAAACTTTTTTACGGGAGACAGTCTCCCGTAAGGTTTTCAAAAAAAATTTCTTACGGGGGACAGTCCCCCGTTCAGTCCTACTTTGTTTTTGCCCATAGTGGCTAGACTCGTTCATATGGGTGAGTAGTCTTCCATATGGGTGAGTTAGTCTCACTTTGGAGACTACCCATAGGAGATGCTCTAAGAAATCCCAACGAAAGGAAGAGACCCCCTGTTGCTTGAATGGCTTTGCATTAGGGTAAGGAATCATGATCAAACTAATATAGACATCGTTGCGCTATTGAAAATATCAGTTGTTATATTATTTGCATTTGGAATTGTAACTGTGAAACATCGATACATAGTCCCCAACATCATTAGTTAATTTTGGATGATGTATTACTATACATATTGGGATCCTGTTTTGAGGTATATACTCAAATTTTTTGAGGCATACAAGGTAATGACAAAATAGAATCACTACTTGGTAAAATCAATAACTTCTTATTTATCATATTTTCATCACGACAATAACTCCCTTACTTCATTAGAGTTAATGATAATAATTAGAATGTAATATTAATGATTAGTAGTTAATGTTAATGATTAGTGGTTAATATTAATGATTATATAGTCTTAGTTTCAACTTCTTTTTTTTTTTTTTTTTTTTGAGAGATAGTTAGGTTAGGGTTTATTGCAGAGGAAGAATAAGAAATTAGGCTTTTGGGATTGCAGAACTAATAGATACTTGAGGTTTGTTAATATAGAGGTAGACTTCTAAACGAGCTTTAATGTCCTTTTTATAAGTTGAATTTGTCAAAAAATTGAATTTTTACAACCTAAATCTACTGACCAAATGAACAGTTCGGCTGATAACTTGTTGGCCGAACCTAGGTATATTTTCAAATAATATAGATTTGGTTGACAAGTTATCAGCCGAACTTCACTCTTTTAGGTTCGACTGACAAGTTATCTGCCGAACTTTACTCTGTAACTGACGAATTTAGGTTTGACTGACTCGAATGAAAAATTGAACAACCGAACTAAGTGCGTGTTTAACAAAGTGAAGTTCGGATATCATTTTCATGTTTGATTATCAACCGAACTGTTCTTTTTAAACATAAAATAAAAGAAGAAGGAAGAATAAAGATCTGGGTTCCAATAAGCGGATGTGAAGCTAAATCTCTTTGTGCAACGCTTCACATGACTCATTTATACTTGTGGTTTAATCAATGATCAAAGATCACAGTGAATCAACAATTAATCACCGAAGAAAAATAAAATTAAAACATTTTTTTTTTTTTTTGATTCAAAATGGATTTTCATTGATTAAATATGGTGATTACAGATATTGAAATCCTCCTTTCCCCAATCTAGGATATGTTGAGGAAAATTTTCAACATATTCAAAATCAAAACTAGAAGCCCTTGCTTTTTCTGCTAAAGAATTCTTAAGCCTATGAACTGACTTACAAGAATAAAATTCATAAGTTTGTAAAAGAAATTTAATGTCAAGGATGGTTCCTTGATTTCTCCAATGAACATAAGAGGTTTGTTCATTTATTGACTTAACTAATGCTTCATTATCAGATTCAAAAACTATTTTGTGATAGCTTCCAGCAATTGCCCATTCAACAGCTTGTTTCATGGCCAAACACTCTAGCTGTTCCACCTCCTGATTCTCTATCATTCCTCCATTGAAGAAACACCCTTTTGCTCCAAGATATTCACCTGCAAAGTTCCTTACTATTAGTCCAGTTCCTCTTGTATAAGGTACCTTAACAAAAGATGCATCAACATTTATTTTCACATAATCCATAGCGGGAGAGGATCCATCGAGTGTATACGAGCCGGGCACGTAAACTAACATTAACAGCATTACTATTGTTAGTTTTACAACTATCTACCAAAGTTTAGATAGTACTCAAAGATTGTAGTCTGTTTGGTATAGTCTTTTGAAAAACAGCAGCACACCTGTCCTTCCAGATAGCCCATAGTGTTATCATAAGAAAATGGAGTTTATATTCTCTGTCAGAAGGAGATATACTACCTTGAGAAGGACCCGTATCAAACCAGCTAATAATCCATTGTAACAAACCACCATGCACATTAAGAACATTGCTAGTATTAATATTAACTCCTAGCCATAAGGTTTTAGCATAGGGACAATCTAAAAAAAGATGGTCAGTGGTTTCAGAAATGGCATTACAAATACTACAGTGTGTATCAATGTCCCTTTTGTATCTATAGATTTTATCTCTAGTAGGGACAATATCTCTAAGACACTTCCAAACCAGAATCTTAACCTTGTGAGGCACTCTACATCTCCAGAGGATTTCCAATTATTGCTACTGATATTTTGGGTGATCACAATACTAGAATCATAGTTACAAAGAACCTTATAGGCACTTTTAACTGAGAAGATACCCTTCCTGTCAGGCAACCAGATTAAGGTATCAAAAAAATTAAAACAATTTGATTAATGATTAAATTAGGTTAGGAATGAAAATGATTTTTTATTTTGAAAATAATTTTAAATTTTGGTTATTTTAGGTTTATGTTTAGGGAACATTATTTAAATACCCCTTAAAATATACTCTTATTCAATTTTTAAAAATACCCCTACCTTCTGAAAAGTGGAAGCAACTAACACAAATTGCTTTCAGTGGTAGACGCAACTAGCACAAGTTGCTTCCATAAGTGGTCGCAACTTTATACAAGTTGCTTCCAAAAAGTGGAAGCAACTTTCTCAAGTAGACTCCAAAAAAATTATTTTTTACCCCTCGGGAGTATTTGCAAGGTCAACAAAAATGGAGCGTATTTATAACATTCACACTTCTTAAATTTAGGTGAAGAGTATATAAGTAATTTAAAATAATTAAGGGTAACTTAGTAATCTACCCACTGCTAGGATACTCCTTAAAACCCACCCTAAATAGGAAAATGGTTTTGTATACCTTAAAACAGGCTTCATATGTTCAGGGGAATAAAGTCGTGATCAAGCTAGTTCAGGGACGGAGCCAGCCCAATACAAGGGTGTACACTTGCACTCCTTCTCGGCTGGCTCCAAAGCCTAATTTAGGCCCATAAAAGAGAAAACTATATTTCTAAACATGCTTTTATACACCCCTAAGAAAAATTATACCCAAAATATATTTTTGCAACCCAACCTTGAGATCTTGGCTTCCGCCCTTAAGCTAGTGGATGGTTGGCGCGAACTGCAGATAGGGATTTAAAATTAGTGCAAATTGTTATAAACGTTAATTATAGTAAGAATATCTAGGGTGAATCTCGTTTATTACTGGGATGTCCTTGTGTCTAGCCCTATAAATAGAGGATCTAATGTTTGTCTATTACACACATTTAATAAAAATTTCTCCATTTCTCTTCTTCTATTTTATGTCTCTTCCATTATTCACAACACGTCATCAGCACGTAGCTCCAATCACCGAGCGACAAAGATTTTTTTGTTTTCTAAAAAAGAAAAAAGTTTCTTTTGATTTCCTTTGATGATCGTTTATATTTTCTCAAAGAACCCTCACAAGTTTATTGATTTGTCTCTATTAATTAACAAAACAATGTCTCAGAGGCTTATATAGTTTGGGTTCGATATTTTTTCTTTAATCGAACGAGAAAACATGAGAGGTGTACAATTGATTATCAACAATGGGTAACAATTGATTTATTGAATTATCAAGAAGTTGGGTATAAAAATAGATTACTGTTAAAGGGCCAACGCCCATGGGTGTGCGGTCCAGATTTGGTGTCTTTTGGTTTTCCCCTTTCCATGTATACATATGTATTATGTCCATGTAACCTTTAGATATACTGTTCAATAGAGAATCCTTCTCCTCCTCCACCTCTTTCTTTTCCCTATCGTTTATACTAAAACACGTTATCATGCCCGATGCTATACCGCAGAGCTAGATTGAATTTGATAGATTTTTTTTTTTTACATCAACGGAGTTATGCGATCGATTGTTGTCAAGCTAATGAAATCGCTGGAATCAAATCAGATAAGTTAGATCTATTTTTTTTAATCAAATAAATTAGATCTATTTTCTTTTCCCCCTATTTTTGATTTTGGCATACCAATATATACATACTACGTATTAAATTTATGGTGAAAATTGATTTGATGCCATTGTGTATATACTAATTTTGATTTGTGCGTATACTGAATTTTTTTTTTTGATTTATCTCATATCAGATCCCATTGTGTGTACTGATCTTTTTTGATTCGTCTCTTATCAAATCTCATAATAATTACATTTGTCTTATATAAGCCTCTTATGTGTATACAAATTCCATAATCATTACATTTAATAATGGATTTGTAATTTTTTTATTATGATTTGGGCAAGTTGTTCTTCTTCGAAGAGATGATGTAAACTGTTTCGTCCCCTCCGGAAAAGATGTCGTTCGTCTTCGGAAAGAGAGGAACGAAAATCCCTTGTTCCGATCCGGGAAAAGCTTGTCCCGTTCCATGTCCCGACCCAACCCGGTCCCAGTCCAACCCGGTCCCAGTCCAACCCGGCCCAGTCCAACCTGGTTCCAGTCAGACCCGGTTCCGATTCCAAGTCAGGCTGGTTCTGTTCTGTTCCAGCCTATTTTCTGGTCGTGTGCGATGAAAGTTGTTTCGGTTTTGTCTATGTACGACGGGAACCAAAGTTTGAGGTATGTAACTAATGGAATATTTATTGGGCTTATTTATTTGTTTTTAGAACATTCTTTTCTCTTAGATAAGTCCATTTTATATAAAGGGTCAATTTCAATTTTTAATATGATATTGGTTATAGTTGAATGGTGTATTTTGTTTAATTGGTTGTACCAACTCAATTCCAATGTATTCATTTGGGGCTTAGAAGTACTTGAGCACCATATTGGATACTTGATATTTTCCCAAAAATTTTGAATGTTCCGTGGAATGTATCCACTTTCTCGACTATTAATCTGTCAATAGTTTCAAAAAATACGTTCCAATAAAATCACATGTATTCCAATTTTTGTGGAAGAACTCACAAAAGATGATATGAGTCATAAATTTTCATTTCTCTACTTCATCCATAATACTAACGAACTGGTATATGTTGAAGTATGACAACAAGAGAATTATCTTTAGTAATATATTCAACCTAAAGTAAGTGGTTGACATGTGTAATGAGATTCTCTTGGCTTATTGAGATAAAGAAATTTCTCAAATTAAGCTAAATGTAGCAAAATTGAAAATGGAAAGAACCCCAAAATAATGAGGGTTAGACGTACCGACTCATATAAAGCATGTGAAAAGGGACATACATATCATGAAAGAAAAAAAAATTATTCATTTTTTTTCCCAGCAGTAATGACACCAAAGTATTGGTATCAATTGAACATGAGATCAGCTAAAATGTAACTCTAGCTCTCATCATAAATAAAAGAGTTGGAAATGCACCTGGTCATAGGTGTTGGTATATACAATATAATGTGTTTGTGTATCATAGTAACAACCAATTTTCACATCAACTTTAATGGCAACAAGAACTTTGCCTGGCCAATTGACTATCTTATCGAGCGCAATCATTGCTCATTTTTTTTTCAAGATAGAACAAAGACGTCGCAAAATCTCTAAATGTACCAAGAGATAATCACACCTTGTTAAATTCCCAAGTAACCCGTGCAAATGGATATTATGTGGAACATCAAAATGATGAGAATGTAATTGATTGCATCTTTTATAGTCACTAAAGCATTTGGAAGGAAACATACTTTAGAGAGACTAATGAGTCAATATAGTGAAATGTAAATCACTATAGTATTAATTTGGATTATTGAATCCATATTGATTCCAGTGATGAAATGTTGGAAATTGACTCACACAGGCTTTGGGCATAACCATAAAGCAACTTTGGTTATGACATGATGATTGTTTTCAAAGAACTCATACAAATATCACTTTAATTGAGTGAACGAAAATGGGAAAAAGATTGATGAGAATGCAAAGTGACGACATATCTCTCAATAAGTGTTTTTCTAAATTACCGAATGCACAACCCCCTTCCCATTATGCTTTTAGGTAAGAAAGCATATCACTCATTTTTACAAAGTCTTGATAAAACAGATCGAGACCATCCTAAGATGCAAATGGTAAAAATTCCATATTACAAAGAAAACAAGGTGAACTTTAGAAAAATATTCATGCGAGAATGCGGACCATTAAAGTGACTGATGGATCCGGTGAATGTTTTGACTTTTGGACTAGTTATAGTTCCTAAGAAATTTGCGTTTGAAAACTACTAGCACATACCACACAATGCAAAGTGCAAAGGCTAACCACCCTTGTTAATGCTATAGAATTTACATCAAAAGGACTTGATGAATATTGCATGTTTAATAAGATCAATATCGAACATCTTATACCCAATGGACTCGCAGAGGCTACCATCAAAGGTTACAGATGGTGCCTAAGGAATAGGTTATGCGTGACAACCTATCTTTTATTGCTTTGGGGATATGTAATATTACACGCATCTTACTTAATTCGTTTTTAGAACCCAATATTAGTCAACCTTTTACTGCGTACCAGTTGGTAACCGGATTTAAGCCTGACATTCGTGTTCTTACGCATTTTGGTTACACTATATATGTGCCATTACGACTCCACTTCGTACTATGATGGGTCTTCAAAATGTTAAGTAGTTATGTTGGAAATGAGTTACCAATAATTATCCGCATTTTAAAATTTTTGGCGGGGAGATCTCTTACCGCTAGATTTGCGGGTTGTCATTTTAATGAGACAGTCTTCCCGTCGTTAGGGGGAGATAAGAAAAAGTATTTTTAAGGGAACGACAGGAATTGTCGTGGTGTGTTCCCACTGTGTCTCATATTGATTCTTGTACTCCACAAATGTAAATGTGAAGTGACAAAGAATAATCGATTTTCAGAATGTATATTGATGTCGCTAAAGTGAAAAGATCACACATACCGATTTGCAAATATTCTGCAAGATTAGAAATCCTCTGTATGGGGTACACCATAGACTAAGGTGTTGCAACTACACTTGGTGGAAGTGTAGTTGAGGCCGTGGCTCCATAAAGGAAGATGGAGAGACCACTAGGTTCGATCAATGCTCACCTATAAAGGAAGTAGGTGAGTAAGGCACAACTTATTTATATCATCAGAAATCATCTCATAATATTGTCTCGAATATGTCCATGAATCAATACTTTGGAGGACGCTCCAAGTTTTAAATGATTCTAGAGAACAATGAAATCCCGACGGATTATGAGAATGCACATGAGTCAATGGAAGGATCATGCGTGCACGGTGATGATATAATCCATAAATAATTGCTCGTAAGTAGAGCACAATGATATCGAACCATGCTTTAGTTTGATTAATTTCAAATAAATAGCATATTTGGCCTACGCAATCCGAGGTAGAACTTAGTTCTTTGGCAAATATACGAGTATTTGGTGTGGTAGTGCTAACCAACCAAGTGTAAAGCCTATTGGACATACATAATTAATTTGTCATAAAGCATAATGAGAAGAAAGTAGTCTTAAAGTACAAAGACTCGCCTTGTGGCGCGAGGTTTCTCACAAAGCCCTGGAATTGTTCTATTGTAATGAACGTTATAGAGTTCCGCTACTTAGTTAGCTTGGTAATTTTCAAAAGGACTTGAAATGCAAAGATATGTGGTTGTTACGTATCTCTAAAAGCATCAAGAGATAGAAGATATTTACAAAAGTACTTGATAGACTTTTATTTCCCAAATTAAATGACTCTAAACCACAAAGTGCATTTATAGTTAGATAGAACGCTCACTTATAGATTCAAGCAATCAGGCGGATGTGGTATACCCGTCTAAGTGGCTATTTGATTTGGAGGGGATAGACAAGTAAGTTATTTTTCCTTGCGTGTTCATAAGAAAGTTCCTGATTTGGAATCTTAGCTATTTATGTTGATGTTACAGACATGATATGTACTCTTGATGTAATAAGAGACCTTAAAAGCTATTTGAAATCCGAATTTGAGATGAAAATTTTGGGGAAAGCTCGATCGAATACCGAGCTTGTGGTATATTAGCCCACCAGTTTGCATTTGTCTAAAGTTGTCAAGCAATTTAACAAAGACATGCATCCTGATAGCACTCCCATGATTAGTCGAGGTTCAAATGTAAGTATGTGACCATTTCGTCTAAAGGAAAATGACGAAGATGTGTTGGGAGATGAAATTTCCTTATCTAAGTACAATAGACGCATTGTTGTACTTAGTATAATGATGTACTCGATTAAATTTTACATCCTCAGGGAACTTGTTAGCTAGATATAGCTCCGCGCCAACGCAACGTCATTGGAATGGTATAGTGAATGTAATCATGTACTTAAAAGTAACCATTGACGTAAAATTGTTTTATCCCTGCAAAGACATAAAAAGGAATGCTAATGAAACTGCAATCCAAAAGTTGTTGATTATGAAGGAATAATAATCTCTTCTCAAACGAAAGTAATCAGGGGGAGATAAGGTAGGCTATTTTCCAGGTCATTACCGGTATCCAATTTCGAAAAGTACATGACTAAAGTAACAGTCTAGAACAACTCTGAAAGTAATCAGGGGGAGATGCCGACATCAGGGGGAGGATCCAAGGATATGATGTCGACGTATTTTACTTTGAAATTGAAGATGTGTTGTACTCTTTTTCCCTTCGATCGAGAATAGTTTTTCCCAAAGGGTTTTGTTACTCGACAAGGTTTTTAGCGAGACAACACTAAAAGCATCAAGTATGTTGAACGTTGAAGACATAAAGATCGCGTGGATATTACCGAAAATATCTGAATCAAAGAAATGAAATGCGATAATCTGTTAAGCAGCGTAACTTCCAAAATCAACAACATGGTCTTATAAACATTCAAGTCACAAAAGTAAAGTGTGATAAACTCCTTTTGAATGCCTTAGACTAATGAAAATTGTGGAGAATTTAATGGTGTGTTGAACTATTTTCCTTCACCGAGGTTACTTTTTCTCATAGGGTTTTGTTACTCGGCAAGGTTTTTAATTAGACAACAACAAACACAGGGAATTAACTTCCCAAGTAAGGATATTGTCTTTTCTAGAAGGATTTTATGCCTAAGAAGTTGTGAGGCAACTAATCAACTTCAACGAAGCAAAGTGATCATCTGCAACAGATCACCTTTACTTGCATCTGTCACGTTGTACTCTTTTCCCTTTTTCAAGGCTTTATCCCACTGGGTTTTACTTGTCAAGGTTTTAATGAGGCAACGTATACGCATCTAACTATGTTCTAAGTTTTCTTAGTATTGTACTCTTTTTCTTTAGTTCAGGTTTTATCCCTCTGGGTTTTCCTGACGAAGTTTTAACGAGGCAATCAACTTAGACTCGTCGGTCTTAAAGAACTTATTACATGTGATGAACTAGATGTAAAATACGAGACAACATGTGAAGTACTACATGTGAAGAGTTGTACCAAGGTTTTCTCCCACTGGGTTTTTCCTTGTCAGATTTTAATGAGGCAATTGATTTCGGCACAAGTCATCAAGGAGAGGACGACATTAGAAGAACTATATGTGAAGCACTATGTATAAAGTTTATAAAGTTTTGTTTTGTTATTGAACCGCACAAGGGGGAGTGTTAAAGGGCCAACGCCCATGGGTGTGCGGTCCAGATTTGGTGTCTTTTGGTTTTCCCCTTTCCATGTATACATATGTATTATGTCCATGTAACCTTTAGATATACTGTTCAATAGAGAATCCTTCTCCTCCTCCACCTCTTTCTTTTCCCTATCGTTTATACTAAAACAATTACATTATTAATTTATTTTTTATTAATCATGAATACGTGTTTTGAACATTTGATGCCAGTTTTTCGGATGTAATAAACGTTAGTGCGCTATTTTTCATTGTATCCTTCTGTTATTATTATTTTCAATTGCACATGATCACGTAATATCACCGATGGAAGCTAAGTAAAGTAATAAGGATCGAACATTTTAGCCTGGTAAGTGGCGTCTTTATTTTGTTTGATTTTTCTTATAATAGCTATACTATTTTCATATTTTTTGTTCCCAAATAAAAGGAAATTCCCTTTGTGTGGTATATTGGATACCGGTGATCAATTTTCATTTATCTTTCTGAATATATTAACTCACCCTTCTTCTCTTATTTTTCTTTTATAGAGAATGAAAAAAAAAAAATCACAGAAATATGATTTACGGTTTCTATTCTTCTAGTGAAATCGTAATCTTTTTCTTCTCTAATTTTTTTTAGTGAGAAAAAAAAGAAAAAATTCATCAAAAGACGATTTGGAGTTCCTATTCCTTTAATAAAAATTTAATCAACACAACAAAATTAGCATCATCGCGATTTAATTACCGTACGGTATCTAATCACATGCATGGTTGAAAAACCTACGGCCAACTGAATTTGGTATCCTTGTCTTTTTTATAAGGATCATGTGATTTACATATAGTTTCTATTTTTTTTTTATCAAGAAACCATCTGTCAACCTCAAAGTAGGTTTCTCGAGCGATGTCTAAAACGACAATATTTTATTTTGTCATACAAGTTCGATAAATCGTAGAAACCGGTTTCTATTAACTCCCCCGTTTCTATAAGATAAGAGAAAATAGATTGGCATATTTTCTAAACTTTGCCAATAATAGTGTGATTTTTCGTCCATTACGGAAGATTGGCGATGATCGTTTTAAACAAATTTTACGATCAAATATATATACGATTTTATCGATGAACCATTGGTTTCTATTTCTTCAAAGAAACTATTTATCAACAACAACATGGTGTTTTTTCCTAGAAAAATAACGATTTACAGTTTCTTTATCTTTTAAAAAAGGAAAATTTTCTCCCAATCAATCCCAAAAGGGTTGAATATCGTTATTCTTAATATTTGCAAATACTTGTAAATGAAAAATTGCTGCATATTCTTAAGGGATATCGAGCAATTTTAATTTTTTTCCTATTAATAATCTCCGAAAAGGTTTTTGACCGTTCCACTTGTAGTTGGATTATGGTAGGGACACTCAAGGTCAGTGGGTGCGCACCCGGCATTTTAGCTATATTATTAGTCCTTGTAATGACTAAATTGATCTTGAAATTAATATTTTTTTATTATAAAGAAGTGTCCATAATTTAATTATGAATCATTATCTCATTGGCCTTATAGGTCGCAATTTTTATTTTTATCTTTTTGGAATTTTATTTGCATGTTTTATATGCTTTTGGTTGTAACTAATAAAATCCACGGTTAATAGTAGATTACAATTTTATTTGTTTATTTCGACATTTCTTTTATGGTGGGTTTGGACGTAGAATTTTTAAAGTGGGATTCATGGGTTCATGGGATTTGGTGGAATTACGTTTCCTTCAGTATGTTTGGTTGCCCAAATCCCTGGAATCACGTTTCCCACGGGAAACAGTTTTCCAGCAAATCCTCCATATGGAGTCCGACCCCTCCCCCTAAGATTTGCCTTATCAAGGGATTTATGGACCCACTTTTTTTAAACTTTAAATCTCATAAATATACCATTTTAAGATTCTAAGAGTAATACCAAACATTATTTGGACTTTAAAACAAGATAATTTTATAAATCCTAAGAATTTTAAATGATTTACCAAACACACGAGGGATTTATATGAATCCCAGAATTTGTAATCCCAAGGGATTATAAATCCTTGAAATCGTGAATTCTGCAAACAAACCCACCATTAAGACTTTTGAAGTCATCATCTACAGTCCAACCTTTGAAGTCATTATCTACAATTTTTTCTTTGTTCGGTCTTGATTTACTCATCATCTTCACGAACTATATCATTCCGCTACGAACCAAGATATTTTCTTCTTTGAAACCTCTTGTTCAAATTACCGAATCACTGCCATCTTTATCCACGCTCACCGCACCACTTGTCGGGAAACCGAGGTTACGTTCATCTCGAACCGACATGTTTCAATAGAAGTTAATTCCACGAAACATCCTACTTTAGATAACTTAGCTCGAATCCTTTACTTACATCTTTAGATTACCATGATCGGATAATACTAGCACGAATATATGATCAATACGATAATACACAATCACACACGATACAAAGATTACGTGGTTCATATTTGTAAGCTGCATCCACGGCCAAAACCACCACGAGAATCTTCATTATCATAACAAGTTATTACATCGATACGCATCACATAATCAACTAGTTATGTAACCCACTAGCTCTAAACATTAGAAACTTGACAAGACATATTACGAAGAGTTTACCTCTTCCTTTGTTCTTCTTATTCCATAAACCTCCACCGCCATGGTTGCTTCGACTTTAGACAAGAACATGAAGAACATCATGAATTCTAGCTATGAACCCTAGAAATCCTAGATTTCTCCTATACCCGTTCTCACTACAAGTCTCTCTTTTTACATTGATTTTTCCCTATCACAAACCATTGTAGGACACAACGGTTTGTGACCCAATCACCCTCGTTATTGAGAGAGGATTCTACTAGAGAATAGATTTCTACTCACAGTATAAGTCCTCTTATATAGTAGAAAAATCCTTTCTCCCTAAGTCTTAGAACTTCTAAAAATAGACTCCCACCTTAATTAGGAAACCCAAAACTTGGAAAACACTCCTACAAACCGTCATACAAGTTTCCTAATCCAAGTAAACCTTGTAGACACTTTAATCCCGAAATAGTCTTTTAGCCACAGTTTTGACAGAATTAGATCATTGTTTCTGCTTCAAAAACTGTCACCTAAAGTCCAATTTCAGCCATATAGTTTTGTTTATGGAACAAAACCCCAATAATTCTCACCTCATACCCATACATAATCACAATAGTATTCAAATGATTATGGCGATGTCTTATCTACAAAGTTTAATGGTTAAGCAATAAACCTCGTATTCTATTCCTTAATACTATGTCTATCTAGAGTTCAAATATGCTTCGCCGTTATGTTTTCAATATACACGACTTGAAAGATACGTTAGGGAATGAAACAGTTCACTAGTGGAAATCAGCAGTTTCGCGACCGACGAAGCAAGTCAGTTAACTCGTATCTATGACTTGCTTTGTCGGTCGAAGAAAGGGTCGTTGTTTGAGCGTCTTTTTCAACTATGACGTGTCTCTGGGGGTCGTTGAAAATCTTATATCAACGACCAATTTTAACGGTCAAAAATTTATTACTGTCTTCAATCAGTCATAGATATAAATCTTAATATAAAAAAAATAGATTCATATTGGCTGCCTGGCCTGACTAAATCTGAAATCAAACAGAAATAAAACTCAAATGAGAATCAAATGAAAACCAAATTCAAATGAGAATCAAATGAAGCTCAAATTAGAATTCAAATGAGAATCAAATGAAACTCAAATTAGAATTCAAATGAAAACCAAATTCAAATCAAATTAAACTTGCACACAAATAATCATTCAATTTAACATTCATTGATTCATTGGTTTCAAATTACATAAAGGATTAAAATTTGTAGTTCTAGGATTCGATTACAAAACGATGAACCAAAAAAACTATTGATTAAACAACAAAATTATAAAGATGATGATGAAGAACTTATTCCCACTTCATAATGGTGTACCTGCACAGAAAAATCCATCAGCTGATTAATGTGGGGAGGTCAATCTCTTTACCATTGCCATGCACATGAGAGGACAGTGACCTATAAAGGTGGGTATCCTAACCAATATGATGTCAATCTCTTTACCTGCCTTTGTCCAACATCGACACAATGGCACAAACATAACTAGTTCATTAATTCACGACCTTGACATATCTCGAGCACAAGATACATAATGGGTTATACATGGAATCCTAATATAAGAACGGTAACAGGTATTGCTGGTAAGATTGCAGAGAGGCCCCAAGATGAATAACCAAAAGAACTCAACAGTTTTGTTCTTCCTACCGAATTCTCGCAAGAAAATGTTGGGCATGCATGATTGCTCAAAAGTCGGCACATAGTTCATTTGAAATAGAAATTGCACTCTGATTCTCGTAATTCAGACGTTTCGGCCACTTTCCCATCACTGATCGTTCTCAAAATTTAGACGAATTTTCTCAAAATACTTAAGAGTAACATCCAAAAATCATAGAATTCTAACGGTTAGATCTTCACTTAAGCAAGTTGAAGATATAGCTAGATAATAAATAAATAATAATAAATATGATCAGAAGGTATCTAGTTAGGATTAACTTCCTAACTAGACATGAACAATACCAAATTTTAATCTGAGCTAAGGCTAGTGAATTTCCCATAAACCTCTGATCAAAGAACAAGGATATATCCCAACACCATACACCTTATTTAGTTATGAATCTAGATATATTCATTTCCTACATTTTATTGAGCAACATTAATAATCGTTCGCAAAATCACCAAGATACCAAGGGTCCTATCCTAATAATTCAGTAAATGAATCAACGCTACCATATTCAAATTATGAATGGTAATGGAAACACATACATACATTGTACAAGAAACCTGCAGTGTCCACATTTTGTCAAAACGAATTAGTGGAGAGCACAAGAGACTAACATAATTTCCCTTAAGCACCTACTACAACTATAAGCATTCCCAAATCCTTACAGTAGTACTAAAATAATGAACAAGCGTGATGCCATACATGAGTAATACTAGCATATTGGCTAGCTCCATAAAACAAGAAATTTAATTACATTTTCACAAACCTAAGTGAAAAGTGTAAGAATAATCTAAACATCATACCCATTACCAGTCCCTGCTGCAAGGCAACACTAAATATTCTTGTAAATAAATCAAGAAACTACTCTTTGGATTTATAGTTTAAAGAAGGTTAGTTGAAGTTTCTGGATTCACTGGGTAACGGTAAGGTTGGCTCTTATACTTTGTTTATAGACAGCACGTTGACCTATTTATTTAATTTTAAGTGCAATTGCTTAATTATTTAACGTATAATGCCTTAATCAGTCTGCTACTTTGTGTGGGTATAACAAGGTAGGAAAGGGTAGATAACATACATCTGCGTAAGAGTTCATATATCCTCCTTATGAAAATGATCCCTGGTGAGAAATCTGCAAAGCAATTCAATGAAACCCAATAAGAGACACAACAACAGAACCATTCGATAATATGCGGTAAAAAATACATTAAGATTCATGAGTTATATTACCAGAGGGTTTTGACCTGGTTGAGCATTACAGATCCATCAGCACCCTTAGCAGTTCCTTTTGTATCATCCTACAAATTTTACGTAATTTCACAATCAATCAACATTCTAACACCACAACTGAGCAGATAACTACAAAAAAATGAAACATATATTACCTCCATCTGCAACATCACATCCCATCCCCCAACACAAACAGGCAACAAAATTACAAAATAGAAAAATTATATTTCGGTTATCATAAATGAAACAAAAGAAAGACCTGAAAAGATTTGAGGAAAAAAAAAATACACAGAAAAATTACCTCTCCGTACTTATTGAGGTACACCTTAAGTGGATCTACGTAATCCTCAAATCCTAAAGTAGCCATTACCCATAAAAGATCATCTCCATTAATAGTCTTTCGCTTTTCTCTCTGATATCCATTACTTTCCCTACGAATCAAAACCCAAAAAGTGAAATCAAATTTCAGAAAAACCCTAAAAACAAAAATCCCCAAATTGAAAAAAAGAAAGAAAGAAATACGCAGATCCATTACCAGCTCCACCACCACCACCACCATCTTTAGTACCCACTCCATACTACAACAAATCCCAAGCACAGGATCCTTCCATAGCTTGTTGATATCTCGATCCGATTTGAATCATTCAACTGTCAAACATATAGGAGTAAAAACGTGAAAGAAGTAAGACTACTTTGTGGTTAAAAGAAACAATCCTATTGTATCATATCTAATCATATCCTATATATATGCTCTAAACAAAACCCTAAACACAACAATAACAACAACTTACAAAGAAAATAGTAGCAAAAACATTAATGCGAAACCTCCATCAATTCAAGAAAACCCCTAAATAGAAAGGAACAAAAAAGTTGAAGACCAAACATCAGATTTCTTCAACAGAGTTAGTAGACTTGCATCTTATATGAACCCTTTTGTTTATCACACCTTAGTAAACTGGTATATAATTTTCAGGGGATTTGTACCTCCCTACCACCAAGCAAAAAAAAAAAATCAGTAAAAATTTGAAATCTGAGCCTTGGGTACATCCATAATAACACATCAACTGAATAACTTTGACAACAAAGAAAAATCAAATCAGGTAAAGATGGTGTACTAGTTATACCTGAAAATGTTGAGAAGTCCAAGTGAGGATGATAATTGGTCTTATAATAAATTCTGCGACAAAAATCAGAAGAAATGTAAAACCTTACAATCCAAATCAACAAAGAATAAAAATAGAAAGGGGCGAAATTAGGTTTTCAGAGAAAATGGTTGAGGTGAGTTTAGACTGAAGACGGATCTGGAGAAATAGAGAAGAAAATGGTTGTTCTTACCTGTTCATGTTGAATATTCAAATCCAAACAACATACTAGAGCTCAGGAACAAATTAGGGTTTCACGAAATTTACTTTTAATTGAATTTTTCTTTTCAAGTGATCTGATTGAAAGAATTTGGAGATCGGTTTGTGTAAACTTGCAGAGAGAAAAGGAAATAGGAGAGGTGTTACTACGGATAAAAAAAAAATAGATGAACCGAGGTGAGAGAGATTGAAAGAGATACAATAGAGATACGAATGGATAAGGATGATGGGCGCCTAGAAAATTGAACCACAGGAAAAGCTAGGTTCACCGGTCACAGTGTCGGTCATTGAGCAAAGAATAAAATAATAATTAAAAAAAGTCATACAACGACTAACTTAGGCCCTCTAAACCGTGCTCGAATATTTTATTACATCTCGAGACGATCTTGACCAGGTCCATGGTCAATTGGCGCCTTTGAGGGTCGGGGTTGTGGGTTATAAAAACCCCATTTTCCACTAGTGGTTCAAGTCAAATTTCACTAACCTAAAGTGGAAGGATGATTGTTGTCGTTGTAGCTCCTTGCTTCTTCACATCTTCAAGACTTCGCAATACTTGTAATGTCTCATATCCTAATACTTTCAAGCTAACCTATATGAAGTTATCTCTAGTACATAATCAAGCGATTCTTAATATGAGTTTTGATTCACTAAAATATGACAACCAAACTTGACATACCAACGCTTGGTGGGTTCAACCTGAGCAATGCTCTAACACAGGTAGCCACTTGACTCGACTATCTATGTCAATTTTATCAATCCTTCGTGTGTTTTTAAAAAAATTGGTTCAAAACCAAGAATCCAAATTAATTAGTTGATGATATCAGATTTATATATAGGTCTCATGAGGAGTCCTTAAAAACACAAAAATCCACGCTTTAGCAGCACATATTTCCCCCTTAAATAGGTTAGAATCATGCTAGCTTAAACTCTTCTTTGAGATAGACTAGAGTTATTTGTTTGATGCTTGTCTACTATAAAACTCATATTGTTGGGTTAGCATCCATATTTTTGTCAACAGTTGTACTCTTTTTCCTTCGTTCAAGGATTTGTCCCATGTGGTTTTCCTGACAAGGTTATAACGAGGCAACATCTTGTTGACGTTTAATTTTCTTTCAAAATGTTGATATTGTGCTCTTTTTCCTTCGTCCATATTTTGTCCCATTAGGTTTTATTGACAAGGTTTTAGTGAGCCAAATTAATTCAACATGGTGGTCATCCAAGGGGGAGTTGTATCAAATTTTGGTTATTTGGTGGATTCCCACCATTAACTATGTCATTTTGTTAGACTAAGTTAACATAAGAACCCTTAGGAATTTGGATGTCATTATGATCCACAAATACAATTTTATTCACTTCTGGTAATGTATGTACATCTTGGACCTTTGTTGAAGAGACTACATCAAATACTTCTGCAAATCATCTCCGAGAAGCTAACGATCCAAGACACAAGTCCTCAAAGTATTTAAAGAAGCATGAAGACTCGAGAACACTATTATTAGAAGACTAACACAAAAGAAGACTTCAAGAACGAGCAATTTTCTTCACTAAAGAACAACAATCTTCTACATTCAAGAAACTCGTTCATCAAAATTGGGAAATCTCGACTCGAAGATTTGCAAGCCAAGATTTAATTGAAGTACTTATCAGGGGGAGCATCGTAATAAAAAGTATTTAATTGGACTATCACGTTGTACTCTTTTTTCTTCGTCAAGGTTTTTATCCCACTGGGTTTTTCCTTGCCAAGGTTTTAATGAGGCAACATATGCATGTCCAGCTCCGTTCTAAGTTTAGTCACAATTGTAATCTTTTCCATTCAATTAGGTTTTGTCCCTTTGGGTTTCCTGACAAGGTTTTGACGAGGCAATTAGCTTAGACACAATGTCATCAGGGGGAGTGTTATAAACGTTATCTATATTAAGAATATCTCGTTTATTAGTGGGATGCCCTTGTGTCTAGCCCTATAAATAGAGGCTCTAATGTTTGTTTATTACATACATTTAATAAGAATTTTTCCCTTTCTCTTCTCTCTATTTTATGTCTCTTCCTTTATTCACAACACAAATGTGATCTATTGTTTTTTTCATAACTCGTGAGTCACCCGCCTGCTGCACCAGATCTCTCAAGATCACCAAGCCTGATATATAGATGCTTGATCTGCTGCATCTGTAATTTCATTGAGACCCATTTTCTACGCAATATTTTTTGACTTTCATCGCGGAATGCATTTGTAATTTCATGGCTCAGTAGTCATGATTCATGAGTGTAGATCGTATAATTTTTGACTTTCTTATAGTCTAGAGCTGGCCGTATCTGCACCACTGGTGCCTGGGCTTTGACTATATATTCATGATTCATCATCAATTAGGGAGAATAAAACACTAAGACATGAGGAAACTAGTTTTTGAGATTATTAGTCCCACATTGTGTGGGTTATCTAAGATCCTGCGGTTTACAATCCTATGGGCCTCTCCTCTCATTGCCAATTGGTTTTGAGTTGGATGCCCACATTCTAACATGGTATCAGAGCAGGGTATTTGCGACGAGTCTTTGACCGTGCCTTTACTCCGTGTCACCCGATTTAATTGTCCGCGTGTTAGACACAACGAGGCTACACGTGAGGGGGCGTGTTGAGATTATTTTTAGTCCCACATTGTGGGGCAATCTAAGATCCCGCGGCTTATAATCCCTTAGGGCCTCTCCACTCATTGTCAATTAGTTTTGAGTTGGATGCCCGTATTCTAACATGGTATCAGAGCAGGCTATTTGCGACGAGTCATTTGACCGCGCCTTTACTCCGCGTCACCCGATTTAATTGTCCACGTGTTAGACCCAACGAGGCTACACGTGAGGGGGCGTGTTGAGATTATTAGTCCCACATTGTCGGACAATCTAAGATCTTGCGGCTTATAATCTCTTAGGGCCTCTCCACTCATTGCCAATTGGTTTTGAGTTGGATGCCCATATTCTAACATGGTATCAAAGCAGGCTATTTGCGACGAGTCATTTGACCGCGCCTTTACTCCGCGTCACCCGATTTATTGTTCCACATGTTAGACCCAACGAGGCTACACGTGAGGGGGCGTGTTGAGATTATTAGTCCTACATTTTGTGGGTTATCTAAGATCCCGCGGTTTATAATCCTATGGGCCTCTCCACTCATTGCCAATTGGTTTTGAGTTGGATGCCCACATTCTAACATAGTATCAGAGCAGGCTATTTGCGACGAGTCTTTGACCGCGCCTTTACTCCGCGTCACCCGATTTAATTGTCCACGTGTTAGACCCAACGAGGCTACACGTGATGGGGTGTGTTGAGATTATTAGTCCCACATTGTTGGGCATTCTAAGATCTTGCGGTTTATAATCTCTTAAGGCCTCTCCACTCATTTCCAATTGGTTTTGAGTTGGATGCCCGTATTCTAACACTAGTGTAATTAGCTAGATTCTCTTACCATATTCATGTGATTTTTCATGAAGAAAAGCATACTTCTCTTTACCTTCTATCAGGTTTGCAATTCACACAGGTGAAAATTGGTTGAATAATCCTTGGATTTAAATTGATGGGCCTATAAAAAAAAAGTAAAACATGACTATGGTCCGATTATCCATTTTTTGTTGGAATATTGGCGCAACAATCATGATTCATGAAGGTTCAGAACTCATGAAACGTGAAAATCGTGTAATTGATGACTTTGATATAATCTAGCCATCTCCATAATGAACACCACCAGAACTGGGGCTTGAGCTGTATATTTTTCAGCACCTGGAGATTTTTTTTTTTTTTTTTTTTGTATTGATGTGAGCATGCTAGAAGTTGATTACAGATTACTGACAAATGATGGTGAGATTTTAGTGGTGTATATACATTGCATTGCTATGAAACTATCTTAGCAAGTAAAGTGAAGTTCCAACAGAAAAAATGTCAATAAACACTTGAGACATGGGAGAAAGCTAAAATATACAAATACAAATATACATCATGGACATCCACTTCGATATAAGATTAAAGGTTACCGAAAACAAGTCATATGCTGCTTGGGGGAGCATGCTTAGTATATTCAATTAATAGTAAGTGCGGAGGCACAAATATGCCCAACACATTCAGGCATGGTAATCCAGTGCAGTTGTGGATCCCCAAAACTTTAAATCCAGTCTAAAAATAATCTTTACAAAATAAATTTGATAATTTTTTTAAACAACTACTTTTAATAGATAACGATTATTACATTAACTAGTTGGAAGCCTAACAAGCTAAGCTCCAACGACATACTACTACATTAATTGAACAGGGTTCTTTGTGCTAGCCTACCAACGGGCCTCATGGGAACCTTGCCAAGGGAGCCGAAACGGCGGGCGGGGCGAGATTGTGTCACAAGGGGGCAAACTAACACTACCTTTCATGTTAATTCCTGCAATATTACGCCATCGGGGACTCGAACACAGGACCTCCGGAGCGTATTAAACTTTGAAACGGGGATGGCCAAATTTGAGCTAGCAGGCCCGTTCTTCAATATTTATAAAGCTATTTTTTTATAAAGCTATTTTTTTACAAAGCTATTTTTTTTTTTTTTTGTAAAAAATAGCCCCTTAGAAATTTGATTTACAGCGGTTTCAGACTTTCAGCCACTTAATTTTATATCCTGGTTCCGTTGGTTCCCGGTGTATACATAAAATGTTACGTTTTTTTTTCTCATTAAAAAATAGCTAGACAAAGTCATGTTCTTCCGAAGTCCAAACAGAAAAGATAGGAGAAGTACATGGGAGTGGTCTTTACTGAATTAGTCATTCCCAAGTTTAACAAGTGTTGCTTTGCATGCAGCTGTTCTCGTTTTTATTTACATCTGTCCTCATTTTACCACCTCTATTCTCATTCTCTCTCTCAATATAAATATTCAAGATTCTCTCTTACATCTGCTAGGAACTTTATTCTCAACAAACCTCATCAGATCGAAACCCTTGAGAACTAAAAAACAATGGCGGATCGTCATTCCGTCCAAGCCCAATCTCAAAGAGTTTCAACCACAAGACCAGGTGGTGGAACCACCATGGTAACTTCCGGCGGTGGTGGTGGTGGTACTATTCTGAAAAGAATTCAAGAGCATGCACCAAATTCAACCCAAGTTGTTGGGCTATTAACCTTAGTTATGTCAGGTGGTATTTTACTATTTCTCACAGGATTAACATTAACAGCAACAGTTATGGGTTTAATCTTTTTCACACCATTGATTATCTTGTCAAGTCCTATATGGGTACCAGCAGGTACAGTTTTATTTATTGCGATTGCTGGGTTTCTATCCATGACTGGATTTGGTGTGTCTTTATTAGCGGTGTGTTCATGGATGTATAAGTATTTTAAAGGAAGACATCCACCGGGATCTGATCGTGTTGATTATGCTCGTAGTCGAATCGCTGATACTGCCAGTCATATGAAAGATTATGCAAGAGAATATGGTGGGTATTTGCAAAGTAAGGTTAAAGATGCTGCTCCTGGTGCTTAATTAATTAGTTTACTTTACAGTCTCCAGTATTGTAGTAGTTATAATGCTAATCTCTATGTATACGTTTTGTGAGCGATGATGATGACGACGACAAAGGAATCAATAAGATTTTTCTTTAAGTTTTGTCCTGGGTTTTGGTTGTTGTTGGCGTGGTTTCAATTTTGGATTTTCAATTTTGCTATGATGGGAAAAAGAGATCTGGAATTTCATATTTTACATTTACTTTTAAGTTGCAATGAAATCATCGCTTTTGATATTATAATAGCTTGCACTCAGGAAAGTCTACCGCACCTTGGCCTCAGCAAGCTTTGCACCCCTTCGAAGCCATTACACCAAAATGAAATGTTCGAGGCATCGGTCTTGTTAGCCACCAAAATGAAATGAAAATTTAGGAGGAATCAGATTCGTTAATGAACTGATAAAGCTCTATAGGGTAAATGAAATCTTTAACAGACCCAATTTGCTTCCATATATTGACAGCATGAGCGGACTTCACCTTCACTTGCTTAGTTCTCTAACCACCAACTTCTAACTCATGTAAAAGATGACCAAGTGCATAAGAATAACAACATTTTATGTAAGAGATGGCCAATTGCAGAAGATTTGATATAACTGCCTCATAGCCACTAATTAGCTCCTTCATATTTGCATTCTTAATCTTTTTCTCCACGTAAGTATTTGATTTAACTGAAACTAAACTCGCCACATACAACTCTACACCCCTGCTCACATGAGTTATATCGGGCATGGCCATTGTTCTAAATTCTCCACTCTTCGGGTTATATATCATTATTAAGTCGTAAAAGGTATACAGTAGAACCTCACAATTTTCAAGGGACCACATTGGCTTACAACGGAGTTCTGACTGGGTAATGGTAAATATCTTAGTCCAAGATTGTGGCACTCCATATTCTTGCATCACCCATATATCAATGGACTTAATGTAACTAATACCTAGACACATGCAGTCTCTCAGCACTCCTACACTTTTATTAGGTTTCCTGTTTTCTTCCCAATCTTGTTCAGGAAACGGCAACTGCAGGAATCCTTCATTGCTCAGTTCAAAAGAGACGATGAAATCAAAAGATGTATTGTGGGTAGTAAAGCCCAACCAATGAAGCGCTCCGTTGAAAAAAAGCAAACTAGAAAAAAAGTTAAGTGGGAATTCCAAATGAAGCCTGTAAGGAATTGTCTTAACGACATCCCATGAATCTAACCTAGTGTATAAATTTGAATATCTAAACACTCACCACCTTTACCATATGGAGTACGTACCACCTTGTAATCATCCATGTTTTTATCAAAACCAAATCCGTATCTGAAGCTGTACAAATTCTCGTTGGAGCTTGAAACATCACATTCAGGAACTCTTTTATATTCTCTTTAATAGATATTATATTATCACGTTGATACCGGTTTTCGTTATTATCTTATCTTACTGGATGATTTCACCAACTATCTTTGGGTTTATACTTTAAAATTTAAATCCCAAGTCTATGACACGTTTTTGGAATTTCGTTCTCTTGTTCAAACCCAATTTGAGCGTCAAATAAAAAGTTTTCAATGCGACATGGGACGGAATTTGACAACTCTTCTTTTCACAATTTTGCTCGTACTAATGGTCTAGTTTTCGGTTCTCTTGCCCCCAAACTTCCTCTCAAAATGGCAAGGCCGAACGCATGATTCGCCGTGTCAATGATATCACTCGCACTCTTATGTCCCACGCCCGTTCCACCAAAATTTTGGGTCTATTCTCTCCTTATGGCTGTTTATCTTCATAATATTCTTCCCACAAAAGTCTTAAAATTTTCCTCTCCTGTGTCTATTCTCTATCAACGCCAACCAACATATGACCATCTTCGTACGTTTGGTTGCCTTTGTTATCCCAATCTCTCCTCTACAACTCCTCATAAACTTGCCCCCCGTTCTACTAAATGTGTCTTCCTTGGTTTTCCTCCCAACCACCGTGGATACCGCTGCCTTGATCTTACTACAAACAAAATCATCATTTCCCGTCATGTAACCTTTGACGAGAACGTTTTTCCCTTCACCGATCCTCTAATACCGTCCGAAAATGAATCCTCTTCTTCTCCTATTTATTCCCCCTACATTTCATATAATATGCCTTCTACCAATCCTATTCCACAACTCTACACACCACCTCATAGACGTCCGACCACAAACCATCCAACTTCCGCCCCTTCACCTTCCCCTCTGTCTCCTCCATCTCGGCACGAGAAAATCATTGCAGACCACCTCGCTTCTCGCCCCTGTCCCCACTCTCACTCCCACTCCTTCCCAGCACATCACCGTGCCACCTCATGCTTCCACTCTACCTCCTCCAGACGACCGTCCCACTCCCTCCAATCCCACCACAGACCACCGTCCACCTTCTTCCACTCCCACTACAGACCACCGTCCACCTCCTGCTTACACTCACCCCTCCACAGAAATTCATCCCCCACCTCAAATCCAACTACCACTCCAACTACAGTATCACCCTTACCCACAACACCTTCGCCTCCTCCCATACCTATAGCTCCTTCTAGACCTACCACTCGTGCCTCTCGTGGTATTTTTTCGCCCTATAAATCGTCTTAATCTTCATGTCCAAACCCTTAGTCATATCTCTCCTCTTCCTCGTTCTCACCTATATGCTCTTAGAGACATAAACCGGAATCTTTGCCATGAAAGACGAGTACAATGCTATGTTGAAAACTAATACTTGGGAACTTGTACCATGACCACATGATGCTCATGTTATTCGTTCCATGTGGCTTTTTCGTCATAAATATAATGCTGATGGATCCTTACAGCGACACAAGGCTCGTATTGTTGCCAATGGCAAATCTCAACAAGTTGGAGTTGATTGTTTTGAAACGTTTAGTCCGGTTGTTAAACCTGCTACTATTCGTACGGTTCTCACTATTGCTACATCACGATCTTGGCCCATACATCAACTAGATGTCAAGAATGCTTTTCTTCATGGTGATCTAACCGAGACGGTTTATATGCATCAGCCTCCGGGATTTGTTGACCACGATCACCCAGGATTACGTAGATCTCTCTATGGCCTCAAAGCGGGCTCCCGGGCATGGTTTCGTAGATTCGCCAAGTTCATCACAAGTTGTGGTTTCCGGTAGTGTATGTGATCCCTCACTTTTTGTTTATCAATCGGGATCCAAACGGCATACTTACTTTTATATGTTGATGACATTATTTTGTTGCATCTACTTGATGCTCGCTATGCCGCTTCATTGATTTGATGAAGAGAGAGTTTGCTATGTCGACCTTGGTCCACTACATCATTTTCTCGGGCATCACAGGTTACTCGTTCATCCTCTCGGATTATTTTTGTCTCGGTCATTATATGCACAGGACATCATCGCGCGTGCCTCCATGACAAAATGTAATCCAGTGGCTACTCCCGGGTCGACTGATTCCAAGCTCGGTGCCGGCTGGTCCGGCCTTTTCGGATCCTACTCTATACGAAGCCTAGCGGGTGCTCTTGAGCACCTCACTTTTACTCGGCCGAGACATTGCATACACGATTCAGCGGGTATGTCTATTTATGCATGACCCTCGTGAGCCTCACATGCATGCCCTCAAGCGAATCCTTCGCTATCTTCAGGCACTATCAACCACGGATCATTTCTCTCGGTTTCCACTATTTCTGGCTTAACAACATACTCTGATGCCGACTGGGCGGGCTGTCCTGACTCTCGACGATCGACATCTGGCTTTTGTGTTTTTCTTGGTGACAATCTCATCTCCTGGTCATCCAAGCGACAAGCAGATCTCTCGATCCGGTCTGAAGCGGAACACGGGAGTAGCAAATGCGGTTCTTGAGACAACATGGCTTCGCAACCTTCTTCTAGAACTCCATCTACCTCTACGACGTGCTACCATTGTTTCTTTGTGACAATGTAAGTGCGATATATATGTCTGGAGATCTGTTCAACATCAGCGCACCAAACATGTGGAGATTGATATACATTTTGTTCGTGAACGAGTCCGTATTGGTGCCATTCAAGTCTTACACGTCCCCTCCGAGAACCGTATGCGACATCTTCACCAAGGGGCTTCCTCGTCAGTTATTTATTCGTTTTCGTTCTAGTCTTAGCGTTTGTTCCTCTCCGCTCAGACTAAGGGGTGTAATAGATATTATATTATCCTGTTGCCTTATTTTCCGTTAGGAGATTATCTCCCTTTACTTTGGTTGTAATGACAAAAGATATTATGAAGGTTTTATATATATTGTCTTGGATTTGATGATAACTTCCTTGAAGAGAAATGTTCTCCCCGGGACCAATATATATAAAACCTTCATAATATCTTTTGTCATTACAACCAAAGTAAAGGGAGATAATCTCCTAACGGAAAATAAGGCAACAGGATAATATAATATATATTATCCTGTTGCCTTATTTTCCGTTAGGAGATTATCTCCCTTTACTTTGGTTGTAATGGAGAGGTCCATAAATCACTGTGAATGATATCAAATGGAGCAAAAGTATTGGAATTTGATTCATAAAAAGGTAATCGAACATGTTTACTAACTTGACATGAATGACAAAGTTTCGAATGTTGATTCTTATTACAATGAATAGAATTATTGGTACGAAGAACATCTAAAACAAACCTTACAGGTGACCAAGGCGATTTATGCCAAATATCCGCGAAAAGACGGCCAAGAGAAATGGGGGAAGACTGGGATGATTTTGTCGTGGCATGGCGAGTTGGTAATAGGGTAAAGATCCCCGGAACTATTGCACCGAAGGATAATCCTCCTCGAAGTCGGATCTTTCACGAGAAAAAACCGAGACGGATCAAACTCAACGTACACACACGATTATTAGTGGTGAACTTACGAACAGAAACTAAGTTCTTGATAATATCGGGAACAACAAGAGTATTTTTGAGTTGAAGGGTGCGAGAAGGGAGATTTATGAGCTTGGTACCACTAGCACTAACTGGAATGCTATTGCCATTGCCAACTAAGATAGACCTTATAGTACTAGAGTTGGAAACGTTATGTAAAGTACCTGAATCAGCAGTGAGATGCGAGGTAGCACCGGTATCCATGTAGAAAGCATCATCGGGTTCTTTGTAGATGCATAGAACTATACGCCTCTAAGCAATGTCTGTGAGCTTCGGTTGTTCCGTCGCCATTGATTTTAATGGTTTAGAGAAAATAGGATCGTAGAGCTACGATACCATCTTGGATTTGATGATAACTTCCTTGAAGAGAAATGTTCTCCCCAGGACCAATATATATAAAACCTTCATAATATCTTTTGTCATTACAACCAAAGTAAAGGGAGATAATCTCCTAACGGAAAATAAGGCAACATGATAATATAATATCTATTATATTGGTCCTGGGGAGAACATTTCTCTTCAAGGAAGTTATCATCAAATCCAAGACTCTTGTCGATGGATTCCAAACATAAATTTTTTGAACACCCCAATCCACCGTTAAAATATCTAAGCAAATCAAGCCATTACAAGACCCCAACAATTCAATGCCCAGAACATCCTCATATCGAAACGGGTATATAATAGATGAAGGTGATTCTTGACAAATTTAGGGTTGGAAAGTAGTGTAAACCATAGTTTACAGACACACTTACATGCTAAGATGGATTTAACCGGTAGTTTCAAGAAGATCTCGTCTTGAATATCTTCCAGGAGACTTGATAAAGACATAGCTTCTTCCAAACAAAACTCTCAAAAGCGGAAAAACCTATTGTGCTCTGCAAAGGGAAAACCTAGTGTAGGACTAGCTCTTGGGACTTCGTCGAGAGAGGCCTAAATAGATGAACTCATGCCTGTCATGACAGGCCCTATTGTGTAGTCTAATAGGCTTCATTTGGGCCACTCCTGGATAATGTTACTGCCGCTTCTTGCATTGGACTGCCTTTCAGCTCCTTGGACTGCCATTTAGTTTTGTTACCTTGCCTTACTACCTTGCCCATAGGATCAACATTACACGTGAACTGGGAAGCAAATTCTTGGACATACAAGTAAAAACAATCTTGGATTGTTTTTGAAGAAGCCCTCAGGGTGGAAAATAATGTCATGTGGTACGGAGTCTATGTAAACAACAAGTGTGACGGGCTTTAGACGCTACCCCTTCTCAAATCTCCGAGCTTTAAATAATGTACCAATTTTTTTTCAATAAAAACCTCTATATGATTTCTCAAATCTCCGAGATTTAATCATGTACTACTATTTATTTTCTTTTTTCTTTTTTTTTTTTTTTTTTTTTTTTTTGATGCCAAAGATGTGAAATATTAATAATCGGAAACTGTTACAATGTCTCGCGGTAAAAAAGAACTCTCAATAAAATCAGGGGGTTTATCTAACCAAACCCTAGTAACTCCATTACGCCTGCTGTATTTAGCTAGAATGTCAGCAGGTTTATTACATGATCTAGAAATAAAACTACATTCCCAATTAGGAATGTTTTTCAGAAACTCAATGGCATCAAGAAGAATGTCTTCGTTCTCCCAAGATATCACAGGTGCATGCTTAGTGATGTAGCTTTCGATTCCTTGCAAATGGGTCTCCAAAACCACATGTGTGTGTTGCAAACTTCGATCCATTTGACGGCTTCAAAGAACGCCATACATTCTCGCTTGCTCGAGTCCTTTACTCCTGCATAGCATTTGGTTGAGCATCCCCTCCATTGTC
Source organism: Papaver armeniacum (assembly GCA_023531295.1). Taxonomy (NCBI): domain Eukaryota; kingdom Viridiplantae; phylum Streptophyta; class Magnoliopsida; order Ranunculales; family Papaveraceae; genus Papaver; species Papaver armeniacum. The sequence continues at coordinate 168,632 of JAJJWW010013225.1, forward strand.
CTGCAAAAATCTCGCAAAATAAGAGTTATTCTGTTAGTCTGTGTGTTTATCAAAAGAGGCGTCACAATTAATAGTAAGGTAGGGATATGCGGGAGGTTTCCAGTGTACATGTATGCTATCATGTATCATCAAAACCCTAGACTGCTGTTTAGAATTTAAGCCTTCTATGTACACTGCAAAATTCATAGCTTTCCTAGCAACTAACTCTGGATTAGCTTTCTTATTTTGGAAATGCACTTCACATCGTTCATTCCAAATAGACCATGAAACTATCATCGCCAGGTTTAACCAATTTGAGTTTGAACGCTTTGTTGAGGCGGTTTCACCCAAGATTCAAACACAAAGCGACAACATTGGTGTGAAGTCCAGTGGACAGTCAAACCTCACGGGATAAGCATCCAAACCGCTCTTGAAAATGGGCAAGTAAACATAACATGTGTGATCTCTTCATCAAACTGCTTGCATAAGGGGCGAGTCTTTGTTTATGTATCTACAAGAACGTTGAAGTCTCACATTTGTAGGCAGAATGTCTGCCATGCATTTCCACCAGAAATCCTTGACTCTTGGCCAGGTGTTGATACTCCACAGCTCCTTCCATTGTGTCTCTGAGTTAGGAATGATTAGAGATACTTCATTGTCTCCTAAACTGATTTCGTGCAGTTTATTGTATGCTTGATTTAAGAGTGAAATTTCCGTTTCTCGTGATTCCAAATAAGCTTATCCTTGAAGCTTTTGGGATTCGCATCTGCAGAATTAAACTTGCAATTTGGGCTCGAACAAGTGATTTATAAGCTCAACATTCCATGTCTTGGATTCTTGAAAAATCAATTCTTGAACCCAAATAAACTCTTCACATTCTCAATATCTTGCTTTGGAGTAGGAGGTTCCGTAAGACCAATGACCCAGACATCAATCCATATTTTTATCTTTGCTCCGTGCCCACTCTCCATCGTTGTGACTCTTTATGAAAGGTATTTGTCGTTGTACACCCTTCCATGCCCGGAACCGTTAACCTTGAGATTTGCATGAATCATATTTGTACCGGGGAAATACTTAGCTTGCATAGCCTGTACCTGTGGTTCATCTGTGTTCATACATATTCTCCATGCACTACGACAAGCAATGCCCGATTGGAATTTTTAAGTCTCGAAAACCCTGACCACCTAGGTTTTTATGTAAACTTAGGTTTTTCCAAGAGGTAATGTATGTACCTCTTTTGTCTGTAAATCCCCACCAAAAATCTCTCTGCAGACTATCAATCCGCTTGATGATATCAACAGCACTTGAAGACGGCTCATAGAATAAGAAGGAATTGTGTTTGTTACCGTTTTTATCATTAGAGATTTGTGACTTTGCGACATAGATTCGCTATTCCATTTGGATAATCTTCCTTTTACTCTATCCACCAACCCTTTGAAGCAATCAATTTTTTTCCTGCCAATAAGAAGAGGAAGACCAAGATAACGTTCATTCGAGTTGATTCTCGGAACTTTTAGTCTTTTAGTAAAGCGAGTCTACAAAATCTTTGTGGAACATGCACACTATAGAAGACACTGGATTTACTAAAGTTAACCATCTGTCCGGATGCATTACCAAAATCCTTCACAATATCTAGCAGATTATTAACATTGTGCATATCTCGCATTGATGAAGAGTAGACAATCGTCGCAAAGAATAAATGGTTTATTGAAGGGCACTGGTGCAATCTTTATACCTTGAATCTTGTTATTGTTTTCTGATGAAGTAGATGGCGAGAGAACGCTTCCATGACTATAATGAATAAGTATGGGGAAAGCGGATCACCCCGACGAACTCCCGTGTTGGTGTGTATGCTTGCGTGGGGCACCATTAAGAAGTATAGAGACCTGTGTAGTGCTTATACACTGCATTATCAATTGACAAAAAGATTCACTAAATCCCATTTTCTTCATTACATCTGTTACGAATGACCATTCAAGCCTATCAAAGGCTTTTTCCATGTCGAGTTTTAGAGCCAAATATTTTGCAGTTTCCTTCTTATTGTTCATTGTGTGAACAATTTCTTGCGCAAGGTGTATGTTGTCTCCGATTTGCCTACCAGGAACATATGCCGCTTGTAATGGAGAAATAATTTTCTTCATAATATTCTTCATTCTTGTGGACAGGATCTTCGCTATTATTTTATACGACGTATTGCAGAGTGCAATTGGTCGTAAATCAGACGGGAACTGCTTGTTCTTCGACTAGGGAATGAGAGTAACATTTGTGGCATTGAGACTTTTAAGAATATATCCTGAACGAAAGAATTTTTTACCATTTCAGTTATATCTCCACCTACGGTTTCCCAATGAGATTTGAAAAAACCTGGAAAAAAACCATCCGGCCCCGGGGCTTTCCAAGACTTCATGTCTTTAAGAGCTTTTAATATTTCTACATCTACTGGAATGCGAGTTAACTCCGTGTTGTCTTCCGCAGTGATTGTGTGAGGAATACATTGAAGTATAGCGTCATTTTTTGGTGGTGATGTGGTAGTATGTAGGGTATTATAATGATTCACCAGTAATTCTTCAAGTTCATCTCTTGTAGTGCACCAGTTTCCTTGGTCATCCTTTAGCGCAATAATGTTATTCCTTGAACGTCTTCTATTAGCATTTGACTGGTGGTACTTAGTGTTTTTATCCATATTCGAGATAGAACTCATCTCTTGCTTTTTCATCCCCAAAAAGTCATTCAGTACTTGATGCCAATATTCGATTTGATTTTCCACATGTTGAATGTGATTGCCCGTGTGTTGATCTGGAGCTGCTTGTTGCACTGCCTCGAGTTGTTGATGGAGAAGAAAAATATTGCTTTGAATATTGCCGAATTTCTCTCTATTCCATTTTGAGACGCATCGTCTTGTATTAATTAGTTTCTTTGAGACTTGAACTGCTTTGATCCATTGACTTGCAAACTCCAGTGCGCTTCAACTTGATCTTGATGGTTTCATCATGCTCATAACACCGAAATATTTCCAGTTTCTTTTCTTGTTACCATTAGAGTATGATGTGTCTAGCATTATAGGGCGTTGGTCGATCCTAACTCATGGTAAGTGCATCAGTTTTGAATCCGGAAATTGATAATCCATTCACTGTTTGCCTAATGCTCTATCAATTCTTGACCTTCGAACTCCTGTGCCATGTATAGACATCGGACCATGTGAATGATCTTCCACTATAACCAAGATCCTCCGCATCAGCCTTCATAAATCATGTTTACGTAATGGGCGTCTCTTGAGGAAGAATTTATTGAAGTGGAAATACCCGAACTTCCATTTAGATTAGTTGAAATACGGACCCTATCTTCATTTTTAAAAACCAGATTCAAGTCTCCTATGATTACTGATGCGTGTCGTACCACAACAAATTAATTCAAGATTTTTCCACCTAATTAACAAGTAATATAGTGTAGTCAAGTTCGTTCCCACGAGGAGCAAGAGATTCTAGTTGTAAAAATTGTCACGAAAAGGAGGGATGTATAAAGCAAAAGAAAATAAAAAAAGCAATTAAAAGATAAAGTATAAATCAATAAGAGAGACAAGATCAAGGAATCCTTCTTCGTTGCAAAACAATGATTAAAGTTATGTTCTTTTCTACTTGTTATAAGTCATGATTATCACCAACAGTAGGATAGCAGTCCGCTTAGCTAGCCCCAAAATCCCTTATTTCATTGAGTAACAAGTCCGCTTAGTTATCAGATTCTATCCAAAAGAACCACCTTGAGGTTCGCTTACAAGATGTAATTCCCTGAATGCATTAAGATTTATGAATTTAGGTTTAGTACTAGTAGTTAAACTCGGTTCGCTTGCACTTTCTAGCGTTGTTTCTACACACAATTGCTCCATGGAATCCCTCCGCAAGGTCTCGTGTTTTCTACTTGTGTAAAGTGTCGAGAACGATTACGTATTCCCTAACTTATACTAGATTTAGATCAATTAACAAATCAATTTAGCGTGCAATCCAAACAATCTATCAATCAATCATGAATGAATAAACATTCCTATTAGTAAAAACAATCGATAATCATGTGAAAAAATCTCAAGATAGAATTGAAACAAAACTCAAATCATGTTAAGAACTAGGAATTCATCCTCAATCAATAAGAAAATTAGCTACTCATGCTTTTGAAATTCACACAAATAATTATTAAAAGGATAATTTTCAAGTTCACACAAATAATTAAGAAGAAGAATTTTCAAAAGCTAGCAAAAACACAAGTGTTGTGTGTAAAGAGGTGTGTAAAAGATGTAGAAAACTTCTCTATTTATAGGCTTCAATATTCTCCAAATCTTCCAAGGAATAGAATCCTTTTCCTTTAGCAATTCAATTTCCAAATCCAAGCCTTTCTCAACTCTTCATCTTCTCTTTCCAAATTTGAGCCCAGTTCTCCATCCAATTCCTAGTCCAAGTCTTCACACCCATGAGAGAAGTCCAAAGAAAATTCTGGAATTTTTGGCTTGCCGGAAAACTGGTATTATGGCCGGAATCCGTCCGGAATAGTCACCGCCGGCCACCTGAAAATTTCTCCGTCAGTGGAATATTCGACGGAATATTCCGTCAGTCCACCGTTAGGACTAACGGTCAAAGTGGTCAAACCGTCAGTCAACAGGGTCAAAGGGAGGTGGAGTCGGACATCGATCGGCTATGAGTCAGCTCCCTAGGTGGCTGACTTGTCTTACTCGGCTGAGCTGGATCGACTGGATCACTGAATCGGCTGGATCGCCGGGTTGACTCACGGAAGAGAAATTTTAGGCGATTCTGTTTATTTCAGGGCTTCTCGGGCCAATTTCAGCCGATCTTTTGCTCCATTCCCCGCTAAGAAACCTAATACATACATCTAACAATTCATTCTTGCATTCACTCCTTTCTCTCGCTTCTCCATTTGAACTCCTAATTGAGCCACCAAAGACTATCGATCTCTTCTCTCGCTTCATCAATTTCGGACCCATTCGCAAGCTTATTCACCGCTACCACCTGCAATCATCTCTACAAAACCAAGTATCCTACAACCCATTTACTGTGCTTACACCCGCATTGCACCAGAGCTCAACTTCTACACAGAAACCATTTCACTGTCACTCTGCAAAACAACTCAACAGCTGCAACAAGGCCATCAGTGCCATCACATTCTGCATCTCATAACATTCACCTATGCTGTCACAGCCAAATAAGCCTCATTCATTCCATTGCAGGTGCAAGAATGCCATTGCAACCATTCCACCATCCACCTCAAACCATTTTCACAGACTCCATTGCATTGAGAACCCCATTCTCTATTAGCCAATAGTAGCAACAGCTCTAGCTTCTGGTTTTCAAATCAAGCTCAAACCCACTCTGTAATCTCTATCAATCCCTTCAATCCTTCACCAGCTCTCCTATTAGCAAAGCTCATCATTCCCATCTCAACCCGCATCCAACATCGAGACCCCTACTTTGACCATGTTCAATTCCTTTTGAAAGGCAAAATCAACAATGACTATTCTTGTTGTACTTCACTTCAATAGTAGTTGCTTCGTCATCTCGACAAGTATCATCTTCGTTTTCATCCGAGCCACGAACTGTCAATAACATCAGATTCATCTCAACTTCTCAGACTAACGGTAAAGCATTGATTTACCACAATCAATTTAATTTCTTCATTATTATTTCATTCAACAGATTGGGTGAGTTTCTTCTTCATTTTCGGTTCTCTCGGTTTGCCAATTTCTAAACAGATCGAACTCATTCTTATTTGTGTATTCACGGTTGCAATTCTCTTCAATACCCCTTTCACCAAACTTCAACAAGCGGCGTAGAACCCATCGATGGCGGAATCATCTCTATCTTCTCGATCTCTCACAAACCTATCTCTAATTTCAATACCCATTCTTTAGTTCACATCGGAAACTCCATCGGTTCTTACGTATCTTTCATTTCTCGCTCGATCTGAATTTCTCGATCAAAAGTAGTAACAAAGCAGCCATATGACCGCTTTTCTTCCTCATTATGTACGAAATATGAATGAGAAAAATATCTCGACCTAGGGTTGGAACGATATGGATAGGTACACCCCACATATAGGACCCGATAAATACACCCACCGGTAGATGATAAGGGATACCCGATGACAACCCCCCTTAGCCTTGATCGGGCCGGCTTTAGTACTCCTCCAAATTGGGTTGCCCCTTAACCTTGGTGAGCTTCATATATCAATCGCTTGTAAAATGACCTTTTTGCCCTTTTGGCTCAAATTGGGTGCTTTCTTCTTCTTTTCCTCCGTGCGACTCCATAGTAGCTACAAAACTCAAAACGAGCGTAAAATACATAATTTACAAGAAAAATAGCAAAGAAAGCATAAACAATAGATAGTAAATAGGATGTATTCTACACCCTATCAATTACCCACAATTTCGAATGGTAGGACTGGAATCCTTAATGTAGCTCCATTGGATCTCTTTGTTATTCGGATAAGAAGAACCATACATGCATGTGAGTAAAAACTCGGCTTGGAAGGGTCATCCCGCACTAAAAACATTAATGATCCAAGATTCTCAGTATGCATTATCTTGCAATGAAACCTCGTCTTTCCATAATAAAAGTAAACCTCCTGCTAGGCCAATGGAGGATACAAATTTGCTATTCGGGTACTTATAGGGCTTCGTGAATTTTTCCATTTTTTCCTCACCTAATTTGATCTCAGACAAGAATATTATGTCAGGGTAGTAACGAGATATTAGGTCCCTTAGATGATCTCTAGTGGTTTTGTTATTGAAACCTTGACAGTTCCATGCTATGGTTCTCATGTCTGTATTTTATATTAAATAAGTAAAATTATCTATCCAAAGATGAGAGTAGAGCAAGTAATTAAAAGTTTCAACAAAAGCAATAAATTTGTAAAGGAACAAGCAAAGTAAGAATGTAATACCTTAAAAGCGTTTTCCTCTTGATTTTGCATGGTATCCACCTTTGTGTGTTCGTTGTTCTGCCCAGTAATACAATTTCAGCCATATCCATAAGTTCAGCTTGAGCATTTATAGCATCAACATCAGCAGCTTCCCCTCCATTAACAACAAGAATTGGGCCCTGAATAGATGGGTTTGATCCATTAGTTTGGGTATTCTGGTTTGTGCTCTCTTTGAGGTTCTAGTTTCTCCAGTGTCATCCTGTAACTCCATATCTTTCCCAACATGAACAAAATCATCACCAGTTTCTTCATTGTCTATAATGACACCAGCATTAGCTTTTTCCTTGGCAATAATATGCGCTTCATACTCCTCTTGTGTCATTTCTCTCTCTTTTAGAGATTCAGCAACTTCTTCACATGTTTCATCATTATGATCTATGGTGTAGCATTGATCACATAGTCATGAGGTTGTTTCACCCAAAGTGGTATCCGATCCAAGTAGGTTCACCCCGAATTGGTATTCCATCATTCTCCTCTTTTAAGAGGCTTTCTTAAGTCAATCTCCACCCTAGCCGTAATCATATTACCGAACGAGGCTCTGCAATTTTTAGGCTCGATTTGCCTATTTTTTTTACCTAGATCTTCAATGGCTTCATCTACAACTTGCAACATGATGATGTTCCAACAGAGCCCCTTGAACCGAACACTCCAAGGTTGTTTAGTGAACACGTAATCCTTATATGCTATTTAAGTGGTGTAGAAGAGAAGAGCTAAAAGATTTCTTTGGATATTCCATGGTATCTTCTTAAGAACGTCGTTCATGTCCTTTTTGGGAGTTAAACTTGAAGACAAACAAGTACTTTCCAATCGCCTTCATTTCTTTCTTCTTATAGTTCTTCCGAGAGGATATTGAGTTCATCTTTGATACCGATGTTTCAATTTCATTGTCATCGATTTATCAACTTGCCAATCGGGGTATTGGCCCATACACCACAGCCTTCGGTGAGGTTTTTGGTCGACCCAATAGTGAGTCTATGGTTTCTTATCATTGTAGTTTTCATCTTCTCGGTGATGTTGTTCATGTTGTTGATGCTTTCGGACTCCATAGTTAGAAGATAGGGTTTCTGCTTGTTAGGGTAAAGTTTGACAAAGGTGCTTGTAATCTTCTTATGATATGATTTTCCTATATACTGGGGTTGGAAAACCGTAAAGGAAAATCGTATATTTTGTTTCCCTAAATATGGCTTATAACCAGTCAAAAGATGGAAGTAATATAAACTATTTTGAATGGAGTATTTACAGGCTGGAAAATCCTGAGAGATCCTATGAAAACGGGAGTAAAATGGCGGAATCTTTTGGTTTTGAAATTTGCTTATTGGGATCGGATAATGAATCGGTGTAGGTAACTTAAAGCTAATGGATTCAAATATTTGATGGGGAGGAGATAGTTGGTTCTCATATTGAGATATACTTTCTGCTGAACTGTGTTGTGCTAGCAAAAATGCTAATCGGGGCTGTGCACTGGTAGGCAATATAGCCATGAATGACAATAATGTCAGAACAAGGAACTGGAACACAAAGGACCAATACTGGTTGGGAGCCATCTTTTAAATCAAAAGGAAAACCTGCAAAGGAATTATAAATCCATTAAAATTAGACTAACACAGAAAAGAAATTATCAGATGTGTTTAACTTTAACACAAGGAAAAATGAAACTTGAAAAACATCAAAAATGCAGATTCATAACGAGTTTGTTTTCATTTTCTTGTTAGACCAAACTTAGCAATCATCAACAATTAGACTAAATCAATCAAGCAAAGGTATAAGAGAAGAAGAAAAGATTAAGCAGGTATGGTTGACCTAAAGTTCATATGAACAGGAGTAAAAATTGGTATTTTAAACATAAAGATTTGAACAAAGAAACATATTAACTTTATTGGACGACCGAAGGGAGTTCTTATATGTGACAACTTAAGGCTATTCTGTCCGTCACAAAGAATGTACAAGGATTTTAAAATTTCTGGATTTTGAGAAAATATTGGAGACAATTGATTAAATTGGTTTTGAAAATCCATTATATGCGATCAAAGAGACATATTTTCAGTTCAAATTTCTTGCAAAAACTCATTACATGTCTCAGATGATTCGGATTCCGACAAGAACAGAAAACCAGAGTGCTTTTTCTTGTCGGGTAGAGAAGATGAAGTTAGGTCGGGTAAAAACAATGCCGCTCCATAAAACCCATATCCATCCACGGCTTCTTCTCTTCCGATTTCCCCATTGTATATTTTCATCCCTCCGAGAATCTCCGTTCTTTCTGTTAGCGAACCTGCCATTAAAACTGTAAAAATCAGGCGAATTAATCAGCGGGAAACAACAAATAAAACAATTAAAAGTTCTCAAGTTCAACTAATGGAATCATAGGATGAAATTCAACCATTACAGAGGCAGAGTGAAGAAATCAAAGTTCTTGGAGTATTCTTTCACGCATGATTAACAGAGAGGAGAAGGAGAAGGCACGACCGGAGAATGAAAAAAGAAAATTAACAATTGGGAAAAGCCAGGATTTAGGACATAATAGTGAGGAATATCTTTTTGAACTTTCAATTTCTCTTCCACCTGTATCATGCGTGAAAGGAATAACAGTGCACGTGGCGTGTGGCCTGGATAATTTTAGTGGGACACTAAGGCTTGGATGCAGATTTCTTTGCAGAACTTTTGTAGAAGACTTTTTGTGCGTTCTTTGTCTTTGTCAACATGAGAAAAAAACTTGATTTGATGTTTGGTAAAATATTAACTAAAGTTAAAGTTCCGATTAAAAAAACAAGGTCAAAGTGTGTTTGGTAAAATATCAAATTCAACCATTGTTGTTGCGAAGAAATGACAAAAATAGACATATCTTTTTGAAAATGGTTTTATTCGATTTTATTGGCTTTAAAAATAATTATTTTTTTACTATTCAATATATATATATATATATATATATATATAATATTAAATGTACTACTTGTTATTATTATTATGATTGTTAAAAAAAAATTTAGTTTACATAACCACTTTTAATATATATATATATATAATTTTCAAACAAAAATCAAACTAAAATTAATTAAGTAATTATTTAATATTTGTCTATTTTTATTATTGATAAATGAAATGGTAAATGAAATAGTTTGAAAATAAAATAATAATATTTAAAGACTAAAATATAAGAAATAAAAAAATTGATTGTATATAATTTAAGGGTAACTTTTGTCATTTTAAAATAAAATAGGGACAAAAAAGATAAATCATACATTACATTTAGGTGGGGCCAAAGTTTTATCTTTTGCTTTTAAAAGTTCCTCCTCCCCAAATTTTTTGAAAATTGAGGAAGTTGGGAAGTGCTTTGGGTAAAAACACTTTGATTTTTTTACCAAACACCAATTTCAAAAAAATTATTGACATATATAGGTTTTGAAAGTGCTTTTAGAAAAATAAAAGCATTACCAAACCCAGCCTAAATGTACCCTAAACAAAGAAGCTAATGTGTAAAATTAACACAATTGGTAAACAACTGATATATATTGTTCCACTTACTAAACTGGATTTGTGCATTGTTTTTCTTTTGCTTAATGTATATTTAGGTGAGCGACATTGTTAATTGCTACGTCTTTGCTGTAATTAAAAGAAAAATATATAATAAAATAAAACTGATGAGAGAAAAAAGTAAAACATACTATTATATGACTAAGTCTTGATTTTTTTTGGTGCAAAGAAAATTTTTGTAACTTAAGTAGGATTACATGATCAATGAAACTTGGAGGAGAGCTGACCCATTGTTTACTAATTCTAAAAATTCTTGCGTGCCTAGCTAGATGACTAAGTCTTGATATATAATTATACTAGGCCTTGACCCGTGCCGTAACGGCACGGGAGTTGATCATTGTCTATATGTTCATTTCCCAATTTATATCACCAAAACATGTCTTGCCGCGGATCATATAAAAAAAAAAAAAGATACATAACCCATTGGTTGCCTTCCATCAAATCCAAAATGGTCTTGTACCAAAAGACAATAGGTAAACTTCACTTAGGTGGCCACAAATACGTTTTCACTTTTGGCATAACAATGTTTTTTGTTCTTAATTCGTGATTCCATTTTTTTTCCGATAAGTATGAAAATTGGAATCGATTAGATGTTAACCCTTACTCCTGGGAAGCAGGTATTCCCATCCGATGTTTAATTTCGTGACTCTTTAACCCAACCGCTAGCATCTATCGGAAAAATGAAATTGCGGTAGAAATGACTCTGTAGATTGAGGATATGTCATCTTCTTAGAGAAGTTCTTCTCCTTCTCTAATTGTTATTCCAAAACGTTATCATGCACGATGCTATACCACGAGCTATATCGGATTGATTGATTTTTTTTTTTCTTTTTCTACACGGATTAACGTCTCGGGCTAATGTGGAAATCATTGGAATCAAATCGGATAAGTTGACCGAAATAACATCAATGCCACTATTAGTTTCTCACCTTAACTACGGTGACTGGATTACATTTTAGGGCCTTGTTGTTCCAAAACTTATGTTGTCCGCAAATTAAGAGAAGTTGGGAGGTTAACCTAGAAGGTGAAGTTTCTTATTCTTAGTTTGTTACATGCAAATTAAAAGAGAACTTGAAAACAACAATCCATCCTAAGGGAGCTCTAAAATAAGCACATGACGCGATGGATTGTGCATTAACCTATTACTATGGGTTAATGCAATTTGTTTCCATGGTTTTTTTTTTTTTTTTTGAGAATTGCTAGGTTGACCGTAATAGGTGTTTAGAAGAAACCACCGAATGAAACATATAATGGGACCAACTGAAAACCGTTACCATCCAAATAACATATACATTACACTATCAACGTTAAATTTTTATCGGGTTGTTCTTAGGGTCGCGCTGGATGGTTTTAATGGTGGTGGTTTTTTTTTTTTTTTTTAATGAAAAAATATATTCTGTAAACTACATATTTAGTTTGCCTATGTAAGTGGTGGTCCAGATTTGTCTAGAGAAAAGATAAATCTATGGTCATGGTTTGTTCAACTTAAATAGTAATTGGTATAAATGTTTTATTAATTGGTGTCTCATTAATTTTTCATGATAAATGATTTATTAATTTTACATCATAAATGTTCCTTAATTAATATTAATACATATTTCCATCAATAAATAATTTTGACAAAGGTAATGGGTACACATTTTAAACATTGTCAATCGATTAGATGTTAACCCTTACCCGGGAAGGTGTATTCCCATCCGATGTGTAATTCGTTGACTCTTTAACCCAACCGCAGTACCTATCGGAAAAATGAAATTGCAGTAATCACAATGACTCTGCCGATTGATGATATGTCATCTGCTTAGAGAAGTTATTCTCCTTCTACCGTAACGGCACGGGCATAATTTTCATCTCGATATTAAATTTAGTATTTTTATTAATTATGGAGTTTACTTGTCATTATAAAGTGAACGTAAAATCAATAGATATTTTTATTCTTCAGTCCACTAATCTATCATCATGTATTCATATATGATTCCTTCCAGTATGTTTGATAGTTTGACATTCTCCCAAATAATGTATCTTCCCGAGCCGTACCCAATCAGAATTATTTTTCACATATTCTTCCACAAAAAACCAACGATATTTGATATGTTTTATAGTTTGCAAAGACAAAAAAAAATATTATCAATCATTTGAAACGGTATTTCCCTTGTGCATCTCCCTTATTTTAGTGACCGCGTAAAACCAAAATAAATTTTAATGTAGGTTAAAAAAATTTAAAACACTCGAACTCATTCGTCCCGTAAATAATTGTGTACGTATTAACAATGTCAAGATTCTTGTTGATTTTGTCCCCTTTAAAAATGGTCCAAAAAGATTAAAACTCAGAATGGACTCTACAATACATATTACATTGTATGTTTTTATAATCCGAATAACATAAATAAATACTAATTCATTTATCCAAGTCATTGTATTATAAAACGTTAAGCCATTTCAAATGTCAACCCATTCGACTCAGAAAATATATATCTCCAATTCTTCAAAATCGTCAGACAATCTACGACATTGATCTTCTAAATGTGAGGTTATTCACTGCTTAAAAATATAGCTAGTAGTCAAATGGTAAACCACTTGACCTAATGCCAATAGACTATGTTATCCATCATTATTGAACAAAAATAACATTCTACCATTTAATAAGAAATTGTTTCCTAAAGTTTAATAATCTGTAATTCTTGATCCATTTCGTCTCTTATCTACTATCTTTTCTCTTTACCTATTACCATGAACTATTTCTCGACCATGCACAATCACATGAAGTCGAGGAGAAATGACAGAAACAGAAATTATGACAAAAAATGGGAATAGAGAGATATAAGAATGTGATGTTATGACAATGCCACTATTAGTTTCTCACCGTAACGGCCGGTGACTGGATTACATTTTAGGGCCTTGTTGTTCCAAAACTTATGTTGTCCGTTGGGAGGTTAACCCGAAGGTGAAGTTTCTTATTCTTAGTTTGTTACATGCAAATTAAGAGAGAACTTGAAAACAACAATCCATCCTAAGGGAGCTCTAAAATAAGCACATGACGCGAGGAATTGTGCATTAACCTATTACTCTGGGTTAATGCAATTTGTTTCCATGGTTTTTTTTTTTTTTTTGAGAATGGCTAGGTTGACCGTAATAGGTGTTTAGAAGAAACCACCGAATGAAACATATAATGGGACCAATCTGAAACCGTTACCATCCCAATAACATATACATTACACTATCAACGTTAAACTTTTCTCGGGTTGGGGTCCTTTGTACAATCTTTTTTTTTTTTTTTTTTTTTTGTATTATAACCAGCTTATTTTCACATAGAGTAAGAATTCCCCACTACCGACTACCACACTGACCACCTACACTACCACCACGAACCGCCCATCACCACTACCTCATCACCATCATCACCTCGGCCCATGGACCACCAACAAATACTACCCAATTGATATGATTATTAACAAATTTATTATTTATTTACTGAAAGTATTTATTAGGATAATCATAAGACATTTATAAGGAAACATTAATAAAATATTAATGATGAAAGTATATTCATTAAGAAAATTGTGAGACATCTATTAAATTAAGATATTTATGATTTAAGAAGATATTTATAACGAAAAATTCATAAGAAATTTAATAAAAGTATATTAATTAACATAATTATAAGACATTTATAATGAGAGATTAATAAAATATTCATTATAAAAAATTAATGATACAATAATGATGTAAACAACCACAACCATAGATTTAGCTTCCCCAAAAATGAATCCAGAGCGTCCTAATCCGCTCAATTGAGCGTCCTAAGAAACATAATAAGCATATGTACAACTTGGACTCAATTGAACCCAACCCACTATCAATTGGACTCATCAATTACTCCCGGAGATTTTTTCTCTGTTGATTTTTTCTTCCTATCAATCTTCGGTGAGGATAACCCTACGAACAAAAGGGATGAAGTTTTCATAGGATAGGATGGTTGGATAGACGAAAGGGATGAAGTTTTCTCATAAACAAAAAAAAAAGGACCAAAGGGATGAACATATGCGGGACGAAAGGGTGACCACACATGTCGCGTCCTAGAACCACACGTGGAAATCACAACGCACGTGATATCAAATTGGGTGTGGACATCCACAGCCATAGATTTAGCTTTCCCCAAACTAAATCTCCACCGTCCTTTATCTTGCCTAAGTTATCCCTGCTTTGTTTTATATTAGAGATATGCTTCAAAAAAGAAATTATGTTGGCGCGGCAAGTGCGCAGCTTGTGCAAGGTGAAAGAGCAGCTACATTGATTTGACGTATTTTTGCGGATTTAGTAATTTCCAGTCACCCTTAGAAACTCGACAGAAAGCAGCATTAGATAAGGGAATCAGTTTTTCGAACTTTAGTCAATCGACGGGTTATTATAGAAATGGAACATAGGCTCTGTGAAAAAGCACCATTACATTAAAGAATGAAGAAATTATGGAGATATTGGCTTTGCACTGCTGATGAGAAAGGTGTGAAATTTTAATCGGATCGAATTCGATCGAACTTTCGGTCGGCCTCCCCACCGCGAGCGGTAATCTAGTAGGAATCTAGTAAACAAATTCCAAAAACGAATCATAAAGTAAGTGATTAAACCATTAGATGCAAAGAGAACTAGAAAATAGATTGAAATTCTTTCACCGATTTAAAATTGAGTTAACTCAATTTTCGCCCGATCTTCAGAGCTTAGAATGATGTAAGATTATTGGTAGATTCAATCATTCAATACGCAGATTGGATATTTTTTTTCTCACTTGCTCCATCACATGTACTACTAATTCTTTTTCTTTTAAAAACCTCTATATGGCGGCAGCAGTGCGCGGCACATGCTTTTTAAGAACCTCTCAGTTCTTGATGAGTGGCTAGTTAATTAGTGATCTACTAAAAAAAGATTGTTTGTGTCATTGTGTATAAATACTTCACGCGGTGACCCTAGCTGAAAAATCAGCTAAATACAGGTTCACTCGGGAGTATAAATTTTTAGATTTTTCCCCAGCTGAATCAATGAAAACGTACGTCGACCATTCTCTTGTGTCTTTTCCCTTAGGTCATGAATCAGAACCGAAGAACTAGTTGAACACTATTTGAAATTTATGCTTTAAAAAAACCATCTGTTTGTTGTGTCTTATCTTTGATACTTTGTGTCTTA
Organism: Papaver armeniacum; assembly: GCA_023531295.1. Lineage (NCBI taxonomy): Eukaryota > Viridiplantae > Streptophyta > Magnoliopsida > Ranunculales > Papaveraceae > Papaver > Papaver armeniacum. The sequence continues at coordinate 184,298 of JAJJWW010013225.1, forward strand.
ATTTGTGGGGATAAATAGGAATCATGTTACGAGTATAATTTGATATAAAAATGCAATAGTCATGAAGGTTGTTGGTGCAATAGTCATGAAGGTTGAAAGCTCATGAGAAGTGTAAGTTACATATGATTAATGGGTTGGAAAATTTGGGTAAAAACAGAGGTTGATATAACACTAAAAGGAATTGTTGTACTCTTGACTTTCAAGGCTTGAATAGATTTCTTTTAGACGATTATTTTTACCCTCCCAATATCAATTGGTGATTATAACAGGTATGCGAAATAATGCCTTCAGGATACAATGAAAGCCTTACAACAGAAAATTGGATTCAAGGTTTGTACCCCTTGACCCAATCAAGAAAACACTAGAAAGTAATTATGATGATGCTTTAGAAAGAGAGAAAAAAGGTTTTAATTGATTATAAGAATGAGAGAATACCTTCGCTACTTATAGGGATATTCATGCCTATTGGAGATGCCTCTTCACTTCCAAGAGACACATAAGGTATCTATTGGGAATGGTTGTGTCTTTTATGAACCATCACACCCTTTGGATGTGCCTCTTCATCTCCAACTAACATACATTGTGTCTATTCGACACAAGACGCTCCCCCGTCGTAGCGGCAAACCAAAAACGAAAACCATTTTATTTTCTATGTTATTGAAAATATCCAACATGATGTTGGTTATGCCGGTATATAGTCATCTTTGCACCAACCAGAGGCTGGCCTGAAGTTGTATATTTTCCATCAGTTGTGGAAACAAAAGTTTTTTGTATGGGAGAGTGTTACATAGTGATAATCAACCAAACCTAGGGAAATTTACCTGTGTTGTAATTTACTTACCATGGTATAATTTTTAATGAATTTCTTTACAAACATATTTAGACATGGGAGAAAAGTAAAAAGCACCTAACCGGAAGTAATGTATGAAAATTAACATCTTTAGCAAAAAAAAGTATGAAAATTAACAACATTGTACAAGTTTAGACATGGGAGAAAAGAAAAAAGCACTTAACCGGCCGCGGCAGAGATTCGATATAACTACCTCATATGTTGC